>PVKM010000496.1:0-105348 GCA_004027735.1 Carollia perspicillata | reverse complement strand
TGGTGAAACTGTGCAGACGCACCCTTCCATGTGGCCAAAACCAAGTAAAACACAGACACTGAGTGTGGGGACGGAGGAGTCAACCAAAGATAACCGAGCCAGAGGACAAGAGGAACCCCACTGCAAGGGCGGCAAACTACCCCCGTACACGAGGAGGGCTGTGATCCAAAGGGACAATCGGTGCTGGCAAGGACCAGGAGAAACCGGACACTTTGCCAGCAGGTGAAAACACCAAAGGGGCAGCGCTGTGGAAAACGGTCCAGCAGTTAAGCAAGCAGGGTTACCGTCTGGCCCAGCAACTCACTCCCAGGCATCCGCCCAAGAGCAACAACAACACACATCTACACGAAACCTGCACACGGAACCTGTACACGGACATCCACAGCAGCACGATTCATAATAACCACTGAAGAGCGGGAACAACCCAAGTGTCCATCCACAGGCGATGGACCACACAACACGGTCTGTCCACACACACTGGAATATTACTTGGCCACGAAAAGGAGCGAAGCACTGACACTCGATACAACATGGGTGGACCTTGAACTCAGTGAGAGAAGCCAGACACAAGAGGCCGCAGTGTGTGGTTCCATTTACATGAAATGTCCAGAACAGGTGCGTCCACAGGGACAGGCTGGGGAGGGAGACAGGGGCAGCAGGTGACAGGGACTGGACTTCTTTCTGGGGAGGCGGAATGTTTCGGAACTAGATGGAGGTGGTGGTTGCACAACTCTGAATACACCAGATGCGCACATGCACTTTACATGGGTAGAGCGGACAGAATGAGAATGACAGCTAACAAAGCTGTTACTTTTTATTTTATTTATTTATTTACTTTAAAAATATTTTATTTATTTATCTTCAGAGGGGAAGGGAAGGAGAGAGGGAGAGAACTATCAATGTATGGTTGCCTCCTATGCATCCCCTGCTGGGAACTGGCCTGTAACCCAGGCATGTGCCCCGACTGGGAATCGAACTGCGGTTGTTTGGTTCGCAGGCCCGCGCTCAATCCACTGAGCTACACCAGCCAGGGCAAAGCTGTTACTTTTTAATAAAATTTGTCATTCATAAATACATAATTTGAAAGCTGTTATTTTTCTAAGGGTGGGTGAGGGACAAGCAGATCAAGTGCCGGCTGAGTATCTGCCCAGGGACCTCGAAGAACTAAAGATGCTCCCAGCTGTAAATTTTACAGGAGCCACCCATAAAATCACTGTTTGCTGTGAAATGTAACACAACTACAGAAAACTAGCCGAACTATAAGGTGCAGGGAGTGGTGTGCCCCAGCGTGAACGAGGCCCGTGCACAGTCTGACCCGCGGGGTGATGCCCCCTGAGGCAGCCTGTGCTCTGGGGCAGAAAGGACCCGGTGCCTCCTGCCAGACCAGAAGGGCCTCCATTTCCTTCCCCAGATCCAGCCCTGGGGCCCTGGCCACCATCGTCACTTTCTGCCACCTTGGTTAACACCCAGCTAGGCACGATCTGACAGGAAAACAGCACCCCCACTTTACAGAGGGGGAAGATTAGGCCCAGCCTGGTCCCCCTCCCACCGCCCACCATAGCATTGCTGGTACTGGGGCTCGGTCACTCTCTGGGGGTGGCCCCATCCACTTAACGGAAGGAGCACCCCCAGCTGTGACAACCACAGAGGTCCCCAGACATTGCCCAGCCCAGGTGAGAAGCACTGGGTCAGACATGAGCAGTACTGAGTAATTGCTGATCGCCAAGTCAGTGTTTCAGGCCGCGCAGCCGGTAGGAGGAGGAGCCAGAGCTCAACTCCTGAACCATAGGGGTGAAGCCTGCAGTTCTTTCAGCGAGGCCACCTGCCTCCATAACTCACCACCTGTCCATCATTCCAGCATCCACCTGTTTTATTCCAAACCCAGTGCCAGGTGCCCTCCAGGCTGGTTTCTCCGCCCCCAGAAACCTTGGCAATGCCAGCAGAGTCCAGACCAGGTCCCTTCCCCGGTTTTGGTGAGTGGGCACAGTCCTGGGCGCCCGGGGCCTGGAGGGTGGGAAGGTAGTGTCTCCAAGAAGGGAAAGGGACAGCCACAAATGTTCCATCTACCCACTTCTCTCCTTCTGTGGACAGACAGGACAGGGCCCAGCCTCAGACACCCCCTCTCCCTCGGGGAAGCTCTGAGAGGCCGCTCCCTGACCCTTGTCTCAGAGACTAGCTGCATCCCCCAGGGCTGGGCAGCCCAGGGCTCCTCCATCCCATGGGCAGGTACACAGGACACAATGGGTGGGGACCTTGCAGCACCACCTGTGACTGCTAACTTCCCACGTGGCCCATACGCCTGCCCAGGTGATGAATCTGCAAATGGAGCTTCTGTCACACCAATTTGGGGGCAGGTCAAGGGGCAGAAACCTGTGTGGGCCACCCAGAAAAGCCAGCCACCGTCCCCGTGCCCACTGCCAGCTGGCACCATGGAAACACTTTCTCATCCTTGGTCTGAATTCGGCCTTCAAACACCCCTCCACATGAGGCGTGGGCTGCCCCACTTGGCAATGAGAAGACGAAGCGGGGCACTGCATCCCTCATCTCGCAGAGTGGCGCTGGCCAAGCAGGGCCGCAGAGCCCACAGTTGCGTCTGTTCCAGACTCCTATTGATCTTGTAGCAAAACGTCTGCCCTGATGACACAAAGAAATCTGCACCACCAGCACCCAGTTGCTGCCTTCTATTTATTTGAGGGCTTCCCTGGTCATGGCTTTGGGGGTTTAACTTCTGACATCAACTGGGGACAGGAGCCCTGGGAAGACGGGAGCCTCAGGGAGGTGGTGGCCCCACTGCCTCCCCCCCAGGCAGGCCACCTTGTCTTGGTCCACGTCCTCTCATGCCACTGCCGAGATGGTTCTGGAAGATGGGACAGGGCAGTGGAAGGAACTCGCAAGGCTCCCGCTCGCCTTTCTGACACTTCTCAGAAGGTGGGAGGATTCTGTTCAGTGGAAGCAATGATTTTCTGCCCTGGATGGGTAGAGTTCCCACTGAAGGCAAATGATTTTCTATCAGAAACACGCACGCATCCCATGGCTGAGGGGTGGCCGGCTGCGACCCAGTCCATATTGCTGCCCCATTACCGTCTCCAGGGGTCTTTCTCCCTGGTGTTCTTAGAACACCTCCAAGGGCACGGGCAAAGGGAAGGGCTGGGACAACCATGTGGGAACTCACTGCTAAGGGCTCTCCTGGCCTCCTGGTTATTTTTTTAAAGATTTTATTTATTTAGTTTTAGAGAGAGGGGAAAGGAGGGAGAAAGAGAGGGAGGGAATCCTCAATGTGTGGCTGCCTCTCTCGCACCCTACACTGGGGACCTGGCCCGCATCCCAGGCATGTGCCCTGACTGGAACTGAACCGGCAACCCTTTGGTTCACAGGCTGGCGCTTAATCCACTGAGCCACACCTGAGAGGGCTATTTTTTTTAATACTTTATTTTTTATTGTATTTTTAGTCCATTACCATTTATCCCCTATACAGTCTCTTCTACCTGCCCCCACCCACCTCTCTGGTTCTTTCCACAGATGAGGTATGTGTGGCACCTGGAAGCTTCTAGCGTGACAGAAGGTAAGATGACAAAATTCCCAACCCAACGCATGCCTACCCTCCCTTGTCTTCCTGAAAACAAAACAAAACTTCAGACCTAGTTCCTTTAAGCAATGTCAGCAGCAGAGCCCAGCCCATCACCACTTCCTTCCGGTGCTTTCACATCCTGCGTCTTGCTGCTAACACTGCCCCCACCTCAGGGGTACTGCCCCAACCTGGTGGTGGGGGTGGGGCTGGAGCGACAGGCCCCAATCTGCGACATCAGTGCCTGGGTTCAGGCCGGCAGCCCAGGTGTTTGGCTGGAAGATGCTCGAGGCCAGGGTGACGTCCCATTACAGAAGCCAGTGTCCCACACTGCCTTCCACTACCCTAATATTAATTTGTATTTATTTACTTATTTTTAGAGAGCGGGGGAGGGAGGGAGAAAGTGAGGGAGAGAAACATCTATGAGAGAAACATGGATTGGTTGCCTCTCACATGTGCCCTGACCAGGGACTTGACCGAAAATTGTACCAGTGACCTTTTGCTTTGTGGGACAATGCCCAAGCAACCAAGCCACACCAGTCAGAGCCATAGCGTCCATTTTTCAAGTTCACCACAGCCCCCTGAAGGGGAAGGCCCCGCCATCCTGCTGGGTGCTCATGGGACTGGCCTTGGGCCTCCCCCTGCGCAGGGAGGGGATTTGCATTTTGCTGGCCTTCTGCACTCGCATCTTGGTTTTGCGGCTGAGTTCCCCAGCACGTACTGTACAAAAGCAGGAAGTAAGGTTTGCAGGGGCTGCTCCAGGCCAGGTGCTGTTGAGGGGTTCCGTAGATTCCAGCCCAAATGATATATAATTCACATCCTGCAAATTCCACCCTTTTAAAGTCTACCCCAATTCCATAGCATTCCCATCACCCCAAAAGACACTGCCCATCAGCAGTCACTCCCCTCCCCCCTTGGGTTGAATTAAGGGTTGAATAGTGTCCCCCCAAAAGATATGTTCAAATCCTGACCCTGGTAACTATGAGTGAAACCTTGTTTGGAAAGGGGGTCTGTTCGGGTGAGGTGACACTGAAGTAGGGTGGCCCTAATGCAAGGACACATGTTCTGATAAGAAGAGGGTGATTTGGACACAGACACACAGAGAAGACGGTCATGTGACAATGGAGGCAGACAAACCCAGAGACCCCAAGAACTGCCAGTAAATCAGCAGCCGCTGGGAGAGGCAGAAAGGACCCTACCCAGGGCTGAGAGCAAAGAGCTCACTGCACGTGGAGGAGGGCTAGGATCCGAACTGGGTGTCCCTACCTCGGCCTCTGTTCCACTAAGACAGAGAGGGGTGCAGGGTGCGCGTGGTGGACCAGCATGAGGATCCTGCACCTGATGAAGAACTCCTCTCTCTGCCTCAGTTTCCCACAGGGGCAAACACAGATATTACTGTTTGTCAAAACTGTGTCATCTGGGGAGCAGAGAGGAACATGACAGTGGTCATGGATTGTCGATATGTCCACTTAGAGCCATGGCTCCTCCTTCTGAGGATGCAGCCCAAGGTTTCCGGAGATCCCACTGCATCTTCACTGACCAGAGGCATGTCAGGAAGGGCAAAATACATGAAACGGTGCCTCCTGAACTGCCATCCAAACATATGCCCCTTGCTGGCTGCCCATGCTTCCTTTTCACATTGGGGACCTTGGATATGAACTTGACTGTGCACTGACCTTGGAAGCAGGAGGTAATGGAGGAAAGGAGTCATGGCTCTGAGCCGTCCACTGAGAGCCAGGCCTACCCACTCAAGGGTTGCATTCTTTCCTGGGTGCTGTGAACACCCTGGGTGCAGCAAGTCAGCTACAGCGGTGGGTCTCACCTCGGGTGGTCCTACTCCTAGGGGACTCAGGCAATGTCTGGGGACATCTGTGCTTGTCACACTGTGGCTGTTTCTGGCATAAGGTGGGTGGAAGCCCTGTCATTCCCAGAATCCAGTTTCTTAAGTCAGATTCCCCTTTTCTGCTTAAGATAGCTGAACTTCAAAATTCCAGGAAATCAGAAACACAGCTCACCAGCTGGGGCACGCCTGGAACTTCCCAGAGTAAAAACCCAACTTCCCAGCCACTGCTGGGGGATTTTGTTAAATCTCCATTTCATGAGGCTCTGGTGATGCAAGAACAACTCCCAAAAGATGATTAATGGCTGACTCTTCTATGAACTTAAGAGCTCAGCCTCGGAGCACTTCCATATAAGAAACAGCCTGCCCTAGACTTGCTAGAAGATGAATCGCCCAGTTCAGAAACTGGGCCCTGGCCAGGCAGCTCAGTTGGTTGGAGCATTGACCCTAATATGCCAAAGTTATAGGTTCGATCCCCAGTCAGGGCGCATACAAGAATCAACTAATGAATGCATAATTAAATGGAACAACAAATTGATGTTTCTCTCTTCTCTTTCCCTTCCTCTCTCTCTAAAAATCAATGAAAATTAAAAATAATAATAATAAAGTAAACAGTTCAGGAACTGAACTAGCCTTCCGTGTAAATACCCTGAGGAACTAAAATACTGCTTTTGCTGAGAGGAGGTGGGGGAGGGGAGAAGAGGAGGACTGGAGAGAGACGGGCGGACAAAGAGAGGACTTAAACTTGAGCCGGCCACAGTTACCTCGTGCACGGGGGACACTGAGCTCAGCTCTGTAGCAGATGCAAAGATGATAAAGGCACACTCTCTCCTTTAGAGATGTTCCAAAGAAAAGTAAGCTTCCAGGCATGAAAAGACAGGAGAAACTACGAATGCCTATGTCTAAGAGAAAAGCCAGTCTGAGAAGGCCACACTGTGATTCCAGCTCTAGAACATTTTCGAAAAGGTGGAACTACACAGACATTAAAAGGTTCGGTGGGGCCCTGGCAGGTGTAGCTCAGTGGATTGAGCGTGGGCCTGCGAATCAAAGGATCGCAGTTCGATTCCCAGTCAGGGCACATGCCTGGGTTGCAGGCCAGTTCCCACCATGGAACACACGAGAGGCAACCACACATTGATATTTCTCTCCCTCTCTCCTTCCCTTCCCCTCTAAAGATACATAAATAAAATCTTAAAAAAAAAAAAAGGTTCAGTGGGTGCCAAAGGTTGGGGGAAGGAGGGATGAATAGGCAGAGCACAGAGGATTTTTAGGGCAGTGACACTACTCTGCATGACATTGTCATGTGGATACACATCACTATATATGTGTCCCAACCCACAAAATGTACAACACAATGCGTGTCAACCACGGACCTGAGGGAACAGTGACCTGTCAGTGTAGGTTCATCCTTGTAACAAATATCCTGCCCTGGCTGGTGAGGTTGGCAGTGGGAGAGGCTGTGCGTTCGCTGGGGGCAGCGGGTGTAGAGGGTAATGGGAAATCTCTGTGCCTTTTGCTCAGTTGCGCAATGAGCCTGAAACTGCTCTAAAAAATAAAGTCTATTAAAAAATTATAGCTAACATTAACTCACCAATTATGACACATCAAGCATTTGGCTAAAACCTTTAAGTAGCTCAACCCTTTGAAGAAATTACTAAAGCCACAAACAGGAAGCAGAAAACCATGAAGCCTAGCAGAGCAAGAATTGAACATATATTTGCAGAAGGAATAAACACCATGGAAGGCATTAAAAATATAATGTGCGCCCAGGCTTAGTTTCAAATTTTCCAGTGGCTACACTGAAAAGCAGGAAAAATTAAAAGAAACAGGTGAAATCAATATTCATAATATATTCTATTTAACCCAAGAGCAAGAAAATATCATTTCAACACCTAAGGAATAAAGAAAGTATTAAGGACATAGTCCGTCTTTTTTAAATCTATGAGTCTCTGTGATCCGGTGTGCATTTTGCACGTATAGAAGGTCCTAATTTAACTCAGCCATGTTTCAAGGGCTTACTAGCCACGTGTGGCAAGTAGCTGCAGCCCTGGACAGCTCAGCCACAGAGGGGAAAACCCACCTGTCAGAAAACAGGAGCAATGGAACAGGTGTTGTGTGAGGTGGGTGTAGACGGGACCCCAGGGAGGAGAAAGGCAGCCGTCAGAGCAGGATGTGGGATGAAGAAACAAAGGATGCCTTCTGGGATGGAGAGGGGGCGGAGCCAGGGCAGCCAGGACTTTCACTTGCTGTCTTCTCACACTAGCCCCCGAGTTCTGATAACTGACTGGCACAGACTAAGGCAAGCACGTGGAGGAAAAAACCACTCATTCCTTAAGACGTCAAACAGGAAGGAGGGCGCACTGGGACTTAAGGCTTCTGGGAGTCTGCGGCCCCTTGGCATCCCTCAGCACTGAGATATAAAATAGGCTGAGAGCCCCCTTTATGTTGGATGAAGGAAGGGATGAGAAAGAGATTGATTACCCAGAGGCCACGTGCGTGTAACACCAGCAAGTCCAAAACCAGATAGTACAGACAGGCCCCTGGACTGTGAAATATGCAAAAGTACACATGCATCATATTAAAAATTTATCTATGTGCTTTGAATATGTGCAGTGCATTGAATGGCAGTTAAACCTCTATAAAAGTTTGAAAAACACACATAAGAATCTTACCCCCAAATTAACACTGGCTCTCTGGGTGGTAGGTCACCCAAGATTAATTTTCCGCTTTGCGACTTTCCAACCAGCACCCTTTCCCTTTCAGTGACATTTCATAAAATACATGGTCATTCAAAACCAATGCCAGCCCACCAGCTTCAGAGAGGGAGTTGCTAAGTCCTGCCAATGGGCAGTGCGCGGACACCGCCAACACCTCCTGCCCTGCCCTTGTCCAGTCAGTGTTCAGTGACTCTGGGGACCAGGAAGCAAGAAGCGCGCTTCTAAAAGCCGATTCCCCGTCTGGTAGCCCTGAAATCCTGTGGACTTGATTCAAACCAGCGGCGGCGGCCTAGCGATAGTTAGTGACACGGTCCGAGACTGACCCAAAAGTGACATTTATAGCCACGAATTCGACCTAGAGTCCACAACTCACTTCCCGCCACCCGCGTTCGCCCCTCTGAGATGTTTGGCCGCCCGCGGCCCACGTTCTTCCCTCCGAGGACCCACCTGCTGCTTCACGCAGACTGGCAGGGCCACCCTCGCCTCCGTTCTCCGTTTTCTGTCTCTGTATTCAGTCTCCGGCCCCTTCTCTCTAGTCTTCTGATCGCCGCTAGTCGGAGCCCCACCTCCTTCCGCGGAGGAACACTGCGCAGGGTCCGCCCCGACCCCGCCCGGCCGGACCTATTTTCGCTACAGGCCGAGGCCTCCCCGGAAGTCTAACCGAGCGGGGGCGCGCCCAGACACTGCGCTCTGAGTTGCTTGGCAACTGAAGACGAGCCGTGATGCCAGTGGTTAGTGGCGGAGCTTCTCTGCTGGGGATGTGGGGCGGGGCCTCGAGCGGGGGCTGGCCTAGAAGGAGGAGCTTGCGCCATCCTGTCTGAGGGTGGGGCCGATCCGGGGAGTGGAGACATTCCCGGAGTGGCGGCTTGTGGGCGGGGCTTGGAGGCTGAGCCCGCCTCAGCATTTGTCTGTTGAGGGGAGGGCCCTGAGCCTGGGGCGGGGCCTGCGCCGGCAGTGCTGCTGGGGCGTGGCCTGAGACCAAAAAGGCTCCTTTGGTTGGTGAGCGGCGGAGAGGTGTGGCGTGGGAGGTGCCCTAGGTTGGCAGGCGGCGCGCAGCGCCAGGACTGGGCCCTGCAGAGTGCCTGGGCCTGACGGCCGCGCTGGCCCGCTGCTTGCCTACACTGCCACGGCAATTTCACAGAGAAGTTCTTCCATTACCATCATGTGAACCTCAAACCCGGAGGGTGGGCGACATCCTCGTGTCGAGCTAGCTGCTCACAGACTGGAGCCAGAACACGATGAAGGACACCTGGCCATCCCCTCCGAGATCAGTGAGTGCGGGGGCCCCGCCTGGGAGCGTCCCTGGTCCAGCCAGAAGATCCCGGCCCAGGCTGCTTACTCGCCTCCCCTTTCTGCCCCCAGCCCGGGAGAAGCTTGACCAAGTGGCAGACGCCGTACCAGAAGATGGACCAGCTGTACCAGGGGAAGATTTATTTCCCCGTTAAGAGGGCGGCCCACCCGCCCCAAGACACCCCAGTCCGCCCACCTCTTGAACTTCCTTCCTCCTTCCTCCCCCATCAGGGTATTTCCCTAACGAACTTCGGGTCATCTTCCAATAAGGAGACCATTTCCTGCAGCAATTGCGAGTAGGGCTCAGAAGTGGCGATGTGCTGAGGACCCCATTGTCCATGGTGTCCAGGGCTCTTCCCAAGGAGCCCATCCTCCACCTCATCCCTGCTTTTCACCACCTGGGTAGGATGGGATGTACACAGCTGGCTCTTCTCTGAACTTGGGGCCACACCGCCCCTACACCCACGTGTCCCTGCAGGTCATCTGTGCAGAGGAAGACAGTTGGGCAGGGTCTCCTCCCTTACAAGTGAATCTTTGTAGAACTAATTGGGACAAGTAAGTACCCCCTCTCCAAACCCAATGTGAATTTTATCAGAGGTATTAGGTTGAGTATCTGTAGGGACAGCCACCAGGAGGCAGAACCTGGCCCCTGTGCTCAAAGCCGGCCCCAACCTCTTTCAAGGGTCTCTGAGCTCAGCTAGCACAAAGCAGGCAGATCATCCTGACTAAAGGGTCCCTCTCCCACAGAGTCTGGTCTGACTCCTGCCCCAAGTGGGTGTCAGGGCTGTGGTCAGAACCTAGGAGGGTACCCCATGATGGATGTGTCCCAGCAGAGTACCCTGGGGAACCACAGGCACTGCCTGGGCACCAAACATGGGGCTAACTGGGGCCCTCTTGTGTCTTTCAGACAGAACATCAGCACCAGGTGAGCCCCGCTCTTCTCTCCATAGCCCTGGCCTGGCGGTGGGGCAGGGGGAAACAATGGGGTGGTGTGGGGTCCTCCAAGTCAGTGGTGTCAGATGAATGTTGGTGTTGGACAGGGCAGGCACAGCCAGGCAGGGCTCTCTGCACCTGGGATATGCCAGACATCACTTGTGCAGCCACATCCAGGTGATCGCTTCGCGAACATGTCCTCCTCACTGCTTGGATGCACAAAACTGCTCCAGCCTTGTGAGTCGTCTAGAGGGAGGAATCTGCATGGATAGGGAGCTGGGGGAGGGGGCCCAGGTGGCAGCACAAGCCAGGACATGGATCAAAACCCAAGAGCTAATTTACCACAGATGCACCCAGGAACTTTTGCAGCCCATTGTGGGAGTTGGGTAGGGCAAGAAAATAGGCAGAGCCTCCCAAATTCAGCTTTGAGGGTCTGTCTGCAACCCTGTCACATACCCCGGCTGGGAGGAGAGGCACAGTTCCCTAGCAAATACCCACCAGTTAGAGGGAGGTCAGGAGGGAAAAGGAAGTACTGAGGCACCTGTGTCTCTCTGCAACCAAGCTTCACGTCTAGAACATCATCACCTGGCTAACCTGACCCTTGAAAATGCTCCTAAGTGCCTGAGAAGCACCACTGATGGCTGCCAGCCCACTGAACTGGCCCCAGCTGCAACAAGGAGCCAGGTCTCAGCTGGGCTGTCCCAGCCTGACCCTACGGAGCAGGCTCATTGCTCTCTGGAGTCCCTCCACCCCCATCAGAGCCCAGGCAGGGCCAGGGCTGGGAGGAGGATAAGGGATGGGTTATATATAGCAGATGCCAGGTGGGATTTCAGAGCTATATGAAGAATGATTAAATGTTCCTGACATTTCTCTTCACGGAACAGTCCCTGTGGGGTCAGGGAGGACCGTGTGAGACAATGGACTGAGTGCCCAGGCAAGGCGCATCTGGGTCATGGGCACAAGGTTCAAGGGTCCCCACATCAATCTGACTGCATGTGATTTGGCTGTGTGTACCTGGGCAGGCCCACCCAGAAATGAGCCTGGAAGCAAGTATATTCCTCTGAAGTGACACCACAGTCTGGTCAAACAAGCTCACTGGGTCACATAGGGCTGAACCTCAGCCCAAGGAACCCTACAGCACTGCCTCTGAAATCACTCCACGTGGGTTCTGATTCAGGCTGGACAGCAGTTCCCAAGACAGGAGGGAGGTTTGGGAGTGCTGCCCACAGCACCTTTCGTGCCTCTCTGTCCTGAGCCTGGCACTCTTTTCTCAGCCTGGTGGCCATTTCTCCAGCTCCCTCTTGCTCTCACAGGGGGCTAGGCATGTGTGTTTGGTGGGAGGAGTCACAGGGGTACTGATGGACCCCACAGGGCTGGCCTCCTACTGAGGTTTCGCTGACCGAGTGTTTATTTGGCAAGGTTTAAGACAAAATGCCATGGGTCTCAGGTGACAGTTGGGTAGACAGACATATAGCCGAGTCACAGGATGTCTTCAAAATGCACCTTTCACAGGCATGCATGCTGGGAGCAGGGCTGGCTGACCACCAGGATCCCGGTCACCCTGTCACTGTTGTTTCTGCCACCTTGGACTTTGCCTTATCCAGCCCAAGGGGCTGGCAAGGGGTTGGTGTTGCAGGAACCACTCTTTCCCACTAATGGGGAAAGCCTGCGGGCGGCGGACAGTGGTAGAAGGCAGGGCTGCTGAGGCTTTTCTCCCCATTGGTGCCCGGAGCAGGGTTTAGTGTGGGCCTCGTTTGTGCCAGTGGTCTTCACCCTCTCACCCTTGGGAATTCAAGTTGGAGCTTATTTGGGCTTTCTGTCCACTGACCCAGACTGCCCCGGTTTGAGTTATCCCTGTTCATGCAGTGTCAAAAAAGGCAGTGGATACGTGAATGCACACACCAGCATTGCCTTCCTTCCAGTACCTGCTCCTGCCATTCGACCCCCATACCAGTGCAGTCCAGGGAAGGGGTGTGATGGCCACTATATTGTTGTTGGACCCTAAGGGGACCCAGGGACCTAGATGGCATGGACATTGTGTCAGCTCCCGACAGGATGCTGAATGGGCAGGTGTGGGGACAGGACTTCCCAGCATGCTGCAACCTCCATCACAACCTGCCCCACAGCCCCCAACTCACCAGACCCCGAGTAGCTCAGGGATGGGTGTCCAGAGATGTTGGCCCTGTGACCATCCCACCTTGGGCTGCGGAGCAATGCCGCTGGCCAGGATGTACACTGCCACTGGCAGGAGACCCAACAGGTAAATGTGTTTTGCAGGTTTATTGGATCATCTTGACACAAAATCATGACAGCAGCGTGATATGTCTTTCCTTTACATGGGAATGTTGATAGCAAATTCTTATATAACACATCATACAATTTTGAGATTCTAGAATCACTGCACAGGATTCTGCAATAGATTACATGCTAAAGTGACAGTTTTCATCAAAAGGAAAGTAAAAACGTCATTAAGGACCATCATTTCTGAGGAAAATCTCACTGGGGTGGGCTGGGGTGCCCTTGCCTGCCCATGAGACACATTAAGGGACCCAGCCTCCCCAGGACGCATGTGCTTCACCACAGGGGCCATGGGGCGCAGGACTGGGCCCTCCCAGCAGCTGTGGGCACGATGTAAGCACAAACCCTGTGGAGCTTCAGTGACGAGAGGGGGGACCTGGAATCGTAGCACTCCACCACTCACCCCAAACGTCAACCAAGACATATTCTACTGAACAGAAAACCGTGAAAACCAACAAGGTCCAGCCTCAATTCCGTTAGGGGTCCTGACTGAATCCCCTCCCTTGCTCTAGCCCCCTACTGGAACATTGATGTCCACCACCGTTCTCCACCTGGCATATGATCATGGCAATGGGACACAGAATCCAATGGACAATGGCCTACACGACCCTTTTCCCACCACGTGTCCTGGGGAGACAGAACTGACTGTGGCTGTAAGGGCGAAGGGGAATGTTACTGTGGTGAGCAGCCAGCCCGTTTCTCACGCCCCTGGGTACCATGTGAGGACTTGGGGACTTGTGGGACTGGATGACTTCACAGAAGTGGGACACACCCCCATCTTGTCCATTGAACACCCATCACCCGGGCCCACTGGCCAGACCTCTGACCTGGACAGTGGTCACGCTCACTCCTTGGGCAGCTACTGCAGCTGTGTGCAGTTGGCCCTGGCTACGGGAGTCACTGATGGTTTGGGGACTGGATGGGTTTCTCCCCAGAGAGACGGAAGAGTCAAAGTAAAAAAGATGACAGGAGAAATCAATGGACACATGACCTCAATGTCTAACTGGTGACGACATTGGACTTAATGCCAGGATGGACAGTACATGCGACAGAGGAGAAACTAGCGCTTGGAATCTGTCTCTCGTTCGTGTCCTCTCTGTGGCAGCCTCAGCGGTGACACTCAGCACTTCGCCAGCGTTGCCTGCACCTCCTCCAGCAGGTTGCTGAGCAGGGTGGCGTCGTCACACTTCCCATCCACGGACACAGACTTCTCGCCCTGAAGGAGGAGAGACGCTGCTCGGTGTGTTGAAAACTACATGGAAGTCTTGCCTCACAACTACATGTACTATAGTTTTCATTTTCCCAAATACCGTCTGATGTGTGGGCACTTCAAAATCAGAACAAGGTGGGGGGGGGTCCCAGGTAGATGGCAAATGGAACCTGGACTGAGGCCAGCAGTGGTGGCTGGGGGCCCATGACTGGAATCAGAAGAACCCAGAAGTGGCTGGGAAGAGCTTGACAGAGTGGGGTGACCACTTTATGGCTGGGAACCCCAAGAAGAGCACCCAGAGTCTGAATGATTCTGGGGAGGAGCTCGAGGAAAGTGACCTGAAATGCTGTTCATGAACCAAGGGTCCACCTGGAGCTGAGCACCCAGGGCCCTTACCCTCACGGGCCAGCGCACCAGGCCTGAGGACAGAGTGCTGCCCCGTCCTGGCTGCGCACGTGGGGCATGCAAGGCAGCTCCACACTGTGGAGAACAAAGGCGGTGAAAACTGATGGACATTGGGAGTAGGAATCCTGAAGCTGGAGTCTATGTATTAACATTCTTCCCATGATTAAACAAGGCCCAGAGTCTTGACATATTCAAAATGTCCAGGATACAGCCCAAAGTTACTCAGCATCAAGGCCAGGGCATCTCAGCTGCCTGGGAAAGACAGTCAGTAAACACCCACACTGATAGAAGGCAGACGTCAGACCGATCTGACAAAGGCAGCGCAGCAGCTGTTATGAGAATCTCCCAGAAGCAATCACAACACTCTTGAAACAAAGAGAAAACAGATCATCTCAGCAAAGAAATGGAAGCTTTAAAGAAACCCCTAATGGAAACTGGCGATCCAAAATAGGGTAACCAAAATAAAAAGCACACTGCATGGGCTCACCAGCAGGATGGACATAACACAGGAAAGAAGCCCGTGAACGGGACAGCAGGGTTCTAGAAAGACTCTTCCAGTAGGAGCAGACAGCACGAGGGGCGGGATGGGTGGGCAGAGTCTCAGAGACTCGGAGAACAGCCACGGAAGATCTGGGTTCATGTCTTCAGGCTCCCAGGAGAGGATAAAGAACGCAGTGCCGAAAGAATAGTTAATAATACCTGAAACTCCCCAAATTGTGCAGAGAAATATATGCAAAGAATCACCAAATTCACCAGACTTCAAACAGACAAACCCAAAGACATCGATGCCCAGAAACAACATACACTGCTGGAAACCGGAGACAAGGAAAACCCAGAGAACAGCCAGAAAGACAGTTGTGCCTCCTATACAAAGAATAAATAAAGGTGCAGAGGAGTGCAGACTTCTCATCAGAACCACAGACACCAAGTAGAAATGGCATATTTTTAAAGTACAGCCAGTCTCTGACTTATGATGTCTGGACTTGAAGACGGTGCGTAAGCAATCTGCATGCAATAGAAACGGAACTCTGGATTTTGAATCGGGACCTTTTCCTGGCTGTGATGTGCAGTACAGCCTCTCGAGGGATGCTGCGCTCCTTCCTGTCAGCCTAGTGGTCACAAGGGTGAACAACACACACTCCACAGCATGCTGTATTGGTTCTAGTGTTTTCTGGATCTTGTGTTCTGCACACCTTTAAGGCAGGCTGGGTGGATTCTGATGTTTGGTGGGTGAAGCATATCAATTGCATTTTCGATTTATGAAAGTTTTTCAGGATGTAACCCATTGTAAATCAAGGAGCACTGTACTAAGAAAGGACTATCAAAGCCAGAACCGTAAATACAGCCAAAGTAGCCCTGAGGAATGATGAAGGTTATAAAGAATAACCTTGCCCCGCTGGTGTGGTTCAGTGGACTGAGTGCCAGCCTGCAAATCAAAAGGTCGCTGGTTTGGTTTTCAGTCAGGGCACCTGCCTGGGAGGCGGGCCAGGTCCCTGGTGGGGGTGTTGCCTGGGAGGCAGGCAACCACACAGTGATGTTTCTCTCCCTCCTCCTTTCCTCTCTCTCTAAAATTAAATAAATAAAAATCTTAAAAAAAACCCAAACAGATGAAGGACAACTGAAAGATTCTGTAGCCAACAGACCTGTCCTAAAGGAACTGTTAAATAAAGTTTTTCAAACAGAAAGGACGGAGCCAGAAGATGATGTGAACGTTAGGAACAGAAGAACAGAAATGGCACATGTGGGTGGGCACAGGAGACACCCTGCTCTTCAGGCCCCCGAGAACCGCTGAGGATTGGAAACGGACGTGTGACACGATGTGATGGCATCCTCGGCGTCTTCAAGTGCGACACAGCCTGCTCGCACAACAGGGAGGGTCCAGGGACCGACAGGGCGGCAACGCGTCCACATTCCACCCGAAAATTTTTTTTAAAGATTTCATTTATTTTTAGAGAGAGGGAAAAGGAGGGAGAAAAACATTGATAATGTGACCGATACCCTGGTTGCCTTTCACACGTCCCCATCTGGGGACCTGGCCTGCAACCCAGGTGTGTGCCCTGACTGGAAATCAAACTAGTGACATTTGGGTTTGTAGACCTGTACTCAATCCACTGAGCCACACCTGCCAGGGTCCACTCAAAAATTTTATGTAATTCTTTCAAAGGTTAATAAAATTGATAAACTCTAGGATAACCACAAAAATGAGAGAAGACACAAACAACATCAGGAATGAAGGAACATTATCATTACTGACACTCAGACATCCCAAAAACAAGAGAAACACAAATGACCCTGCCCACGTCAATTCAGTAACTTCGGTGAAACAAACTAATTTCTTGAAAACCACATACTACCAACACTCACCTGAAGGGAAATCGAGAATACTATGACAAAGAAAGTGAACTTGTAGGTAAAAGGAAACCTCTCAAAAAAGAAACCAAAAGGCCTGGATGGTTTCCCTGATAGATTATGCAAAACACGTAAGGAAGAAACACATGAATTACCACCTCTTCCAGGAAATGCAGGAGTGGGGTGGGGCGGGGAAGGGGAGCTCCCCACCCTGTGTGATGAGGCCAAGAGTGCCCTGATGCCCAAAGGAGACAGAAAACACAAGGCCAGTGGTTCTCACAAACGCGGCCTCTGCGGACCTCAGTAGAGCACGCACAGCCTGAACTCAGCCATGTGTTACACAGGAGAACCTGCAAGGACTAGAGGGAGGAGACATGGTGGCGTGAGGGGCATGGTGGCAAGGGGCGCAAAGGCTGCCTTCATGTGGCTCACCTTCTTCACCAGGAGGCAGATGTGGTGGCCCTGGATGGATCGGCTGTACAGAGAGGCGCAGGAGTCCACTCGCTCCACAACTGCAACAAAGCAGGCAGAGGTGAGGCCCACGTGGCCCCAAGGGCAGCCGAGGGAGAGCCACGTGTGAGCAAAGGCTGTGCCACCAACCAGCCTCATCAATCCCTTACCAGAAAAATGGTGGTAAAAACAGATCTTTGCCAGAAGGTTCTGGAAAGACATATTAATGCCATCGACCTTGATTGAACTCATGCTTAGGTCCCCAGACTCCAGCAACTTGGCAAAGGCGTCACTGTGGGAAAGACAAAGGACGGGAGGCTGACAACAGGCAGGCTCCCCAGCATCAGGGCAGACAAAATCTCCAGCCCTGTGGTGGGCCCATCCGGTGTGCCTGCAGCCTGGGAGGTCTCCAAGGGTCATGTGACATGTCACAGGCTGAACTCTGCCCCCTCACAATTCCTATGTTCAAGTCTTAAACCCGGAGACCTCAGAATGTGACTATATTGGGAGATGGGGGTCTTTAAAGCAGCGATTAGCATGAAGTCACTAGGATGAGCCCTGATCCAACATAACTGGGCCCTAATAAAAGGAGATCAGGACTGAGGGACACACAGGAGAACAACTATGTGAGGACATGGAGGAGACAGCATCTATATGCCAAGGGACAGGTGCCTCAGGAGAAACCAGCCCTGCCAACACCTTGACCTCCGGTCCCAGCCCCTAAAGGCTGTGCGAGAGAACCACTATCTGCTGTTTGGGCTGCTTGGTTAGTTATGTGGCCTGAGCTGCCAACATGGCAGAGAAGCTGGACTTTCTGCACTACCTGCAAGCTGGTCGCCCGACACTCATGCCCTTTCACACCTTAGGTTAGAGGTCTTTCTGCAATGACGGCACAGAGCGCCTCACAGCAGTAAAGCAGAGCGGGCCCACTGTGGCTTCCCCATAGAACCCAGGTGGTGAGGGCAGAAAAGGAAGGCAGGCGAACTTGTGCACCTGTAGCATGGAGTTGTGATCAAGTATGAGGTACAGCTGAAGTGCAACTTGAAGTCCAGCTTCTCATGGGTGGAGCCTTCATCGTTCTGTGGGAGCAGGGTACAGGGTGAGTGGGAAGAGGGGCTGGATCTTGAGCTTGGGCATGCAGTGAGCGGGGATGCGGGCCAAGCCTGCAAGTCTAGACACAGGGTGAGGGGGGTGCAGGAACCAGACCTGAAAGCTCCGGAGCAGGGTACGTGGGAGAGGGGCTGGGCCTTTAGTTTGGGGACGTGATAAATGAGAAGTGGGGGCTCGAGCCTTGAGCTTGGAAGCAGGGTTAGGGAAAGGGGAAGGGCCTTCAAGCTCAAGTGCATCCAGGTATTCTGGGAGTGGCTCCCATCCAGGGCCTCACTTGCTCTCTGGACAACCAGCCCTGGATTAGGGGTGTAGTCAGAGTAGTGGAGGTGGGGGGTTGCAGGGCTCTCTGCTACCTTGGGCCCTACATACCTTAGCAATAAAGGACAGCGTCCCCTTGAGTTTCTGGGCCATGACAATGCTCTGAATGGTGAACACAAACTGAGCTTCGTTGGAGATGCCTGGTGAGGGAGGGAGAGGAGAGAGGGAGGGAGGGAGGGGAGTAGGATGGCCTGAGAAGCAGTGCCAAGAAGGCCCAGGAGGGACCCAGCCAGCCCCCCGAAAGCAGGAAAGTGGGTATGCCTAGGAATGAAGGAAGGAGGTGTGACAAGAAGGAACTCAACCCTAAGGGAATGCCCAGGCTCCACTGAGCCCTGGACGTCAGCCACCACTCACCTGGGGGCAGCTGGAAAGGCACGGGGACACCATCATGGACAGAGGAGCCCTCTGGCCGGGCCAGTTTGGTGTTGAGCGAGTCCAGCACGTTGAGCTCCATGCTCTTCAGGAAGCTGTTGCTCTGGTTCTCCAGTACAATAAACACGGTGACCTGGCTGTCTTTCTGCAGGCTGCCCTGGATATCATACGTCTGCAGAGCAAGGCCGGGGTCAGCAGTCGTGGTAGGGGCCTGTGGGACCCATTTTGAGCCAGCACAGGGGCCCAAGGGAACACAACACCCATTTTACAAGCACAGAAAACATCAAGAAATGAATGCCTCCCAATCCTCTTTGAAAACCTTGTCTCCCTTTTCTCTGCAGTATTTAGCTATTATCCCTGCCCTTTCTCGAGAACCTGCTATTTGCCAACCCATCTGCCCCTGGCCTTGCTCACAGTGAGTTGGCCTTACTGTCGTACATGTGGTGTGTGGGGTTCTTTCCCAGAGAGGCTGCCAACAGGGGATGCGTAGTCAGAGCTGCTCATACCCACATACAGTAGCACTGCCCCCTTCCACACAACAGGACACCAAACCATCCACCAGCACCTCTGCAACACCTGCGTAGCTCACCATTTTAACATACGAATTCTCAGCCAGGAGGCAGTAGCTGGACATGGGCTAGGAACAAAGAAAAATGATTTAGCTTTGGGTCATTGGAGCCTCAGAGCTCCAGCTCACAAAGGTCTGTCTGATGTGGCCAAGTGCCCTGGGCTGAATACTGTCAGACTGGGGGGGTGGGGGGGTGCACAGGGCTGGGCAAGGTGTCCCTCAGACAACACACGTTTACTCCCCGGGACTTCTGACACCAGAATGACCAGAAAGATGTCCTCCCCTTGAAATCTACAGTGAAGACCCAGAGGCCACCAGCCTACCACTTAGGTCCCCACTCCTGCCACAGCTGGCTCTTAGACTTGGCTCGGTCTCCCCGAGTCTAGACCAAGGCTGACGGGAGGCAAGTGAAGTACCCCTCACCGGGAGAGGCTCCTCATTGAGTGCGCCATTCTCCAGGGGCTCCTCTACCCCATCATTCACAGCAGTCTTCTTTTTGGATTTCTTCTTGTCTTTGGGTTTCTCCTCTTTCTTATGCTTCTTTTTCTTATGCTTGGCAGGTTTCTGAAGCCAGAGAAGTTAGGGTCAACTCCAAACTTCTCTGGCAATGCCCTCCCCACTCGCCCTGTGGCTGAAGACACAGGGACTGAGTGACTGAGTGTGCCCAGGTAAGGGTCACACATTAGGGTGGACAGGCTCACAGGGAATGGACAAGTCTGGGTGAGGTAGGAACCGGGGGACTCAGTGTGGGACAGTTGCTGCTGACTTGGGTAAAAACACACGGGGGAAAAGAATGAGAATTCGCACATGATAGCCCAGCAAATGGGAAACTCCTCAGAACACATCTGGGAGATGAAAACCTATGTCCACACAGAAACCTGCACACACCAGTTCATATAAGCAGGATTCACAATAGCCAAGAAGAGGAAACAACCCAAAAATACTTCAGCAGATGAAAGGGTAAACACAACGGGACCCACCCATCCACACACTGGACTTATCATTACCCAGCAATGAAAAGGAGCAAAGCGTAGACACTCACAATGTGGAAGGACCATGAACACACGGTGCTCAGTGAGAAGCAGGACACAAAAGGCCACACACACAGTGTGTGATTCCATTTAACTCCAAACAGGCAAATCAGAGACAGGAGGTGGATTTGTGGTTGTTAGGGGGTGGGGGTGAAGTTGACTGCTGATGGAGACAGTTTTTTTTTTTTGGAGGTGGCGGGGGGTGGGGTGTGTGAAGAAATCTTCTAGAATTAGACGGCTGCACAACTCTGGGAACGTACTACCAACCAGTGAACTCTAAAAGGGTAAGCCTCGTGGTATAAGTCAGAAGTCAGTAAAGCGGTCGTGAGAACCAGAACCCCAGAAGCACAGTGACAGGAGACCACCATCAGAAAGCTGCCAGCCCCCACCGGAGGGATTTGGGCAGCAGGGGACCATGCTCCTCCCTGGACCTGGCTCTCTCCCCACAGCCCTCAGTGTGGGTGCACAGCCCACCCCCATGAGGATGACCAGGTGGGAACCCTCACCTTCTCAGGGTCTTGCTCCTCCTCTTCCTCATCTTGTTCCTGTCTCTTGGGTTCCTCGTGCGCTTCCTCAGGAGTGGTAGTGACTGCATTCACCCTTGGCTCTTCCTCCAGGGAACCTGGAGGTGGAGGCTTGGGGAGATGGGGGAAGGGGGAAGGGTATAGACAGGGCCTGGAACATGTGTCCTCCACCCCTGTGCCCTGATCTGCCCTTGTGCAGGGATACCCTGCGAGTGACAAGCCCTGGGCTTCCTCCACCTGGTCTCTTGCACACCAGATGTTCTGCCAAACACACAGGTGTGTGGCTACCAGGAAGTGCAAATAGCCGACAGACGGGAGAGGAGGCCTGGTCTGAGACCAACTGGCACTGACGGGGGTCACTGTACAACACCCCACTTCAGAGCTGCCAGGCCTTGTCAACTTTCACAAAGTGACTGCTCAAGGCTGCTGCTTGGCTCTGTGTTGAGGGCTAGATGCCCAACCACCCCCATATTGCGATGGCCAATGCCCAGGCAAGACAGGGGCATGGGAGCCTGCATGAACCTGGCTTGCCTGTGTGAGGGTCCACCACTGGGGCCCCAGTGGCCAGGAGGGTCTGATGGGTGATAGAGGGGAAAGGCTGGTGTGGGTAGTACCTAGAGGGGGTGTCCCTGCACCCCTTGGGAAGGCAGCTCTGCCAAGGCCATGAAACACACCTGTCCAGCTGAGAATCTTGTGGGGTTAGCATGGCACGCCCCTCAGGGCCTTACCGTGGGTGGGGCCGGGGCAGTCGCAGGTGGTGGTGTGGTAGACAGCCAGAAATCTAAGTCCTCGCCCTAAAACCACAGAAAGACAGGTCTGGGCCAAGGCAGCAGGGTGGGCCCAAAGAAATCCTGGGTGGAGCCTGCGGGGTGGCCCCCAACAGGCCCAGGGCCATACAGGTAAACACACATACAACCACAAAAATGTCTGGGTGTTCCACCTGTGAAGGCTGGCGAGAGTTCTCTTTCCCCTAAATCGCAGGTGGCAAACACAAGGCCAGAGGGCCTCCACCTTGTTTTATCCGGCTGGGCACCCTGTTTCTATCTGGCAGCAGCACTGAGCTCTCCCTTAACTGTTAAGGAATAGTTACATTTACACAGTCCTAAAATTACATTCGGCCCTTTGAAGGCAACTGCAAGGCTGTTGTGGCCCCTGGCGAAAATGAGTTTGACGCCCCTGCCCTAAATTGTTGACAGGCTATGACAAGTCTCAGTGCTGCCACACAATGGGGCACCTGCCCTGCCCCCCATCTGCACCTAGGGGAGGGAGGGAAGAGGACGAGACCTGCAGGAGAGCCTCACCTTCCGCTCTTTCTCCTTCCTTCTCTCCCGGTCTCTTTCTTTGTGCTTCTTCTCTTTCTTTTTAGGTTTCTTGCTTTTCTTTTCTGTGACAGGTATGTCCTCCTTCTCAGGGGACTTGGAGGTGTCAGCATTTCTATGTTTCTGAACAGGAAGCTTCTCGCTGTCAGCTAAAGGTCTGGGGGCGCCGGGGTGGGGGGAGGTCACAGGAGGCGCCAGGCCTGTCCTCCCACACTTGACACCTGCCACCAAGCATACTCGTGGCCTGTGTTGAGGCCTGGAGGATGAACCCTCTGCCACCCCTTTTGACCACCCAGGTTTTATAAAAAAAAAAAAAAAAGGCAAAGGATGGAGGGGACAGTGAGAAACAGAAACACCAGGAAAGCCTAGGCCTGAGTCTAGCCCTGCAGGGCAGCTACCCGGCCCCAGCCCCGCACTCACTTATCCAAATCGATGTCCAGGGCTCTATAAGGATCATTGGGGTCTTTGTCATCCTCGTCACTGGGCAGAGCGTTCTGAGGGAAGAAAGGGACTTGGCGTCCAGTTTGTCCAGCCTATGAGACCCTGAGATTAAGCCTAACCGAGCCCCCCGAACTCCCTTCTCAGAAATGAATACCCAGGTCCACACCCATGAGTGTGTCTGATCGGCTTGAAAGGTCAGGATGTGCCCGCCCTTCCAGGCCACAGGAGAGAGTGGAAGCGCAGAATGGGAAAGGGGAAGGGATGACACACACGTGCTCTCACACCTTAACATTCCCTGGCCCGAGTCTTGGTCATAGGGCAGCAATGGCGTTCAGCCTTCCCAGGCCACAGAGAGAAACAGGCAATGACAAATCCCACTCAAGTGTGGCCCTCTCATCAGCTGGGTCACAGATGGTAGGGAGCCGTGTAGGGTGAAAGACTGACCTCAGGCATCTCCTCAGTGATAATGTCCACCTGTTGGGCTGGGGCGATGTCCTCGTCACTCTCTGTGTGCAGTGAGCTATGACGCCGCGGCTTGCCCTTCTTCTCCTTCCTCTTCTTCTTCCTCCTGTCCTTCTCGAGCCTCTGCTGGTGCCGCCGCTCCTCCTCCAGCTTCACGTACTGCTCTGATGTAGGCAGCCCTGCAGGCACACAGGTGGCACTCAGCCCTACCTGACTCTGGCCCCAGAGCCACGTGCAGGCAGCCTGGGGCTCAGGGGAGAGCACTCCACACCCCATCTGCACTAGAGGATGAAGGGACACATGGGCACTGTCCCTTGAGCCACCTAGATGAGGGTAAGGGCTTTCTGAATGACGGCCAGGAAATGGGCTCAAGGTCTCCCAGACACCCATCACTGGGGGCTCCCTATCCCTAAACTGCAGACACTTGCCTGGCACCTTTAGGGGCACTGAGAGGTCGATCTGCACCACAGGTATGTGCTCCACACCCGGTGCATCCTGGTACCGCTAAAGAAGCAAACAGCAAAACGTTACTGAGCAGGATGGACACTGACGCCTGAAAATGGGACACTGCCCACTGAAAGGCATGCTGACAACACAGGGAAGCAAAGGGCCCTCCTGGGAGACAGTCTCCAGTGGGAACAAGTATAGGTCAGCCACAAAACTTCCATGAAGTTCCCCCATCTGAATTTTTTTTCCAATCAGAAAAGGAAGGTAGGTGAGGAAC
Source organism: Carollia perspicillata (assembly GCA_004027735.1). NCBI lineage: Eukaryota > Metazoa > Chordata > Mammalia > Chiroptera > Phyllostomidae > Carollia > Carollia perspicillata. The sequence continues at coordinate 81,422 of PVKM010000496.1, read as the reverse complement.
CTCGGTAAGATGGCAGACGTATCCGTGACAGCAGGTCAAAAAGGAAGATATCACAAATGCCCGGTGGGAAAGGGTCTGTGGGTCCCCCAGGAGGCCAAGCAGAGTCACTTAAGGGACCCATCATCCCAAGAAGGGAAGTACTCAAGGGCCCGCCGTATTTCCTGTGGGACGCCCCAAGTGCCCTCCGCTGGGGGTCCACTGGGTGAAGGCTACCACCAATGACAGCAGGGGACACCACCCCAAACAAAGATGTAGAATGTTCTTGCTAGGCGGAGTGTTCCCCCACGTGCAGTCCCCTCCTGCCTACAGGTGCCACCTCTGCAGCTTCTTCACCTGGAGGTCAGAGTACCTGACCTCCAGCACCATGTGTGCGACTAGCTTTCTCCCGGGCCCCAGTGTTTGGAAACGCCCTCAGCCCTGCCACGTGGAGACAGCCCACCGCTGCCCGGCAGATGACAGCTCCTGGTCCGACTGAGAATGGGCTGGATCCCACAGGGCTGGTGGGGTATTCCTGGAGGATGCTTGGGCAGGACTCACCTTTTGGGGAGATGGGGAGCTTTTGATGTAGAAGGGGTTGTTGGCCTGCTCCTGCTTCCGGGCTTCTCGACGCTGTGGGGAAAAAACTCAAGGTTAGCAAACATATGGAGTATAAGCCCTCATTCCTTCCCAGGTGAGAGCTGCCTCCATGCTCCAAGCCCCAAGTAGAAGGTAGGGCTTCTCAGTATTTTCACTATGGGTATTTGACCAACAGGATTACTGAGGTGGCCAGTGGGAAACAGCAAGTGTGGGGACAGGCAGAAGGTGGCAATAATCAGAGGAGGGGGGACGACCATCTCCACTTTAAGGATGGGGTCTCAAGTGAGGAAGCCCCTCAATTCCAGGGCACAGCAAAGACAAAAGCCAGTTCACACCACCCAAAGGCTTAGCCTGAAAGATCCAGGACAGTCCAGAAGTGTGGTGGAGAAGATCCCGGGGTGAGGGATGGTATGCCCAACTTCAGAGAGACGGGAGCCAGACACGGTGGGGTGGGAAGCCAGGGGAATACAGCACTCTGTACTCTCCTGCGTGGTGTGAACCCTACGTCCTGTTACAGAGTCCTGGTTTCAGGAGGCCACGGAGCTGACAGAAGTGTGTGGAGTGCACCTACAGGGTTCTGGGCACCTGATTGGGCCCCCATGGGTCTCTTAGGGAATTCTGGGGTCAAAAGAAGCTTCTCATTTCACTAAAACTCAACTCTGGTGTCAAGGGCTGACTCAGCACTTCATGGAAGTCAGTGGGACACTGCCTGGATCCAGCAGGACCAGGCACGGCTTCCATGAGCTTGGGGACCAGAGCCTACTCTGAGCGGACCAACTGCCCCGGAGCTGTGGCACTCACCCGGGCTAATTCCTCCTCATCAGCCTTGGGGGGCTGCTGCTTGGCGTGGCGCTGCTCCTCGTCGTGGAAGATGGCCTTGGGCATCTCATCTTCAGACTCGCTGTCTGAGGGCGGCTCGTTGATCCAGGCATCCAGATCCAGGCTGCAAGGTACAACGAGGTCACACACTGGCTGCAACCTGTGTGCCCAGTACTGGAACCCTTAAGGCAAGGGTCGCAGTAGATGAGGCAAACTCCAGGGGTCCCTGGAATCTGGCCTATCCCTCATGGCCCTTCCCATATTCTAGGGCCCCTATGCAGGCTCACACTGCTCCCGAGGTTTGCGGGTGAGAGCTGCCAACAGACCCACTTCCTGAGAGTGGCACCAAAGATGAGATCGACAGGACCCCACAAGAACTGGTGAGCACCCAGTACGGTCTATGTGATGGGGGTCCATCCAGCCCATGGTGGGCTCAGGCACAGGAGGCCCTTCCTCCTTCCCATACTCAGGTCCAGGGTGCATTATGCTCTCACTGCCCCTCTTGGGGCCACGAACCCTGGCCACAGCTCCCTGTCCTCCCATGGGCTGTATGGCTCACCCTTCGGGGACCGGAACCTTCTTCTGGGCCTTGGGAGCCACTGGGTTCAGCTCCCCAGCAAAAAGAGCGCTCACTTCTTCTGCTACTGGCACCTCCTTGGCCTGAAGCTTCTGGATGTGCTTAACCAGCTGCAAGATGCAGGATGCCTGTGGGGGCCACGGAGGAGTGATACATGAGTTAAGGACCACGGGATTCTGAAGGCCACAAGGTGACTGCAAGTATCATTCACACCGTGTGAGAGTCCAGCCCAGGGAAGGGACGCCCCACTGATTTTGGCTGGAGCCCTGCAGAGGACATCTGCAAGGCTCCACAGGAAGCCTTTGGCTGTGGAGGGATCCAGCCAGAAAGGAACTAGCCCTGGCTCCCTACTCCTTCAGCAGATGAAGTGGGGGACAAAAACAAGATGGCCCACAAACAAGATACAGGGGTCATGAAAAGAGTAAAATCCCCCCAGACAACTGCCCCAAAGAGGCTGTGGCCAGCAGCACCGTGCAGCTCAGATTCAGGCTTCAGGAGTGCAGCCTGTGACCTCACGCCTGATGGTCACACTCTTAAATCAGGTCCCATTTGTCCACAAACTCCTCACTACCCTCGCTGGGCTTCACCTGTGCACTCCCCACCCAGCCCCCGCCCCAGAGGTTCCACCAACTGGTGCATACCCGCTCCTGGACCTCCAAATCTGCACTCTGCACAAACTGGGGCAGCCGCTCCACCATGAACCGGGTGAGCTCCTGTGCTGCCTCAGCATCTGAGTCCCGCTCCTTCTGCTGCAGGATGGACGCGTACAGCTTCACCACATTCTGTACATACACAGCCTGGATGTGGCCAGGCAGGGTAGTAACCTTGGGCCGCAGCATAGCCTCCAGAGTCTGGTGGGGCTCCTGTAGGTGCCTGAAGGAAGGCAGGCCAGGTGAGCCAAGAAGAGGGGTTATGCACTCAGCTAAAGGGGCGGGCCACTGCCAACCCCACACAGCATCAGGGGCTGAGGGAGGGAATGTAAGGGAAAAAAACATGGCAACAATGTGGCAATCGCAGAGTAGCTGAATAGAAAAGAGTTGAGAGAAAAAAGGGAAGGGCACTGTTCAGCAAGAATCTGGCGATAGATAACTTGTAATGAACAAGGACAGGAAGGAAATCTGGAAAAAGACCCTATACCTGTGAGAACAGGTAGTACACGGGGGTCACGGGACTTACAGAGACTTTTTTCCAAGGAAAAAGCAGCAGAGATGCTGCCAGTCCAGAGCCAGAGTGCCCTGTGACGAGGAAACTGGGTTTGCAGAATAGGCTCTGGTATAGCAGGTGCCAGGGAGGGCACAGGTCTGCCAAGCACGTTCCCTTGTCCTTTCCTCTTGGGAACACAGGCCCCAGGAGCCCCTCCGAGCCCACTCACTCAGAGAACTCCCCGCAGATCCAGGCAGCAGCATAGAGCACTTCACAGATCCCATTGCGCTGGGTGCTACTGGCCACAAGGTGAGCGCTGTCCAGCAGCACAGACATCTGCGACACAGCGAATTTGCGGATGGCCTTTACTCGGATGGCCACGTCCAGCATCTGTGCAGCAATAAGGTGTCCATGGCGGGTGCCTTCCAGTCGCGTCAGCTCCACCAGGATGCTGATGTACCTGTGGAAGGGAGCCATTGAGACGTGCCCACCATGAAGCTGGCCCCTGCGTCCCCTGGTCTATGCGTAGGGACACACCACTCAAAGTTGGTGATATGTTGGTAGTTGGACTGGCTACAGATGTCAATGATCTTTGTGAGCAGCTCGTCCCGGTAGGTCGTGCCCTCAGCCTTGTCCACGTGGGTCATCAGCTTCTTGACAATCTCCATCAGGTTCTTCTTGGACACCTATGAGAAGGCCTGGTGAGAGAGGGTCCAATCGAAGGGACAGGGAGCAGTGACAGGCACAACCCAGAAGGGGCACACACCATTCCATACAGGAGGTCGAGGGCCCGCAGCCGGATGGACTCGTCCTTGTCGTCCAGACACTGCAGAACAAGGTCTTTGTGGGCCTGCACAGACTTGGGGTGTGTCCTCAGGATCTTGGACATGGCCAACAGCCCTAGGTACTTCACTGAGGAGACAGTGAGACATGGTTCAACTTGGATACATTGTAAAAGGCTTAGGGCCCGACAGAAGCCGAACTGGCAGACAACCTGCAGCCTGGCCTTGACCACCGAGGTACCCCAGCAATGTGTCTCACTGCTGGCTTCATCCTGGGTGGCACTGTAGACTCTGAGGGTGTTCTGAAGGGTGCAGTGGAAGAGCGAGAACTCAGGACAGGGCAGCAAGAAGGCAGGCCTCCCCACCCACTTGGTACCATTAACCTCTGCTGCCATCCAACATGGTCACCAACACGTTCTAGGTGTGGCAATGAACATGACACCCACCTACTTGCCTGATCCACAGGAGAGCTGACAGAGAAGTCCCAGGCTCCAAAGGCCCCTTGAGGACCTCACACATACCAGGGGTCACTGTCCACCCCCGGGACAGCCCCAGTATAAGATCATCAAAACAGGGGTGGTAAGCTGCAGCCCCTGGGCCACGTCCAGTCCGAAGCCTGTTCTGTAAATGAGGTCGAACTGGCAAACGGACATGCCTATTACTTACACGTTAATTGATCTGCTTTCAAGCTACAGTAGCAGAGACTATGTGACTGCACAGCTGAAGACTTACTGGCTAGCCCTGCGCTAAAAAAAGCTGGCCCTGCTTCATGTGGCTCAGTGGACTGAGTGCTGGCCTGAGAACCAAAGGGCTGCCTGTTCGATTCCCAGTCTAGAACACATGCCTGGGCTGCGGGCCAGGTCCCCCGTAGGGAGAGGCAACCACACGTGGATGTTTCTCTCCCTCTCTTTCTCCATTCTCCTCTATAAAAACAAATAAATGAAATCTTTTTAAAAAAAGGCAATAAAACCTTAAAAAAATTTTTTTTTTAAAAATCAGGATTGAAAATAAGTAGTAAACACACTCGGGCCTCAGAAGCCCTGGCCCACTGCAGCCAGGCACCAGGTGGTGTCATTGGCTGGAACCTCTCAACAGAACACATTTACAACAGAAGAGTGCACGCAGGCACGCAAGACAAGCAGGGTCGCTCTATGCCCATTGGGAAAGACACCAAGGAGCCTTGAGCTACCCTATCTAATCACTGATGAGAAAGTCCCAAGCATCTCAGGAGGAATATGTGCACAGCTCTACGGAGCCGAGCGACTTACAGTTTTGGTCGGAGTCTTCTATTAATATCCTTAACTTCTGAACACAGAGCTGCAAACAGGGAGATGACACTGGTTACACCTCTTGAAGCAGTAGTGAACACAGTGACCCTGGCCTGTTCCACACTCCCATGAACGAGGGGAACCTGTGCACACCAGGGCCTCCACACTGTGGAACACTCAGTGCTCAGGAGGGCTGTCTCTAAGTGCTACTGAGGACAGACAGACCTGTAGTAGACGCATGGAAAGCACCCACAGTAACATTCACAAGACAACCTAGAGCTTTCCAGGGGCACCCACATGTGTGAGAACATAAGACAGCATGGCAGTGTCTTCTGGGGACAGGCTGAGATCTGGGGACCTACTTATGTTACTTATGTAATAAAAATAAATGTAATACCCCAAAACAATAGTGATAATTCCAACAATTCCCAAGCCACTCAGGGAGCCCATGAGGCTCCAGGGTGGACACATTTACAGGGGTCACAGACAAAGAGGATAAAGATCAAAGACGGCCGAGATCTCTATACAGGGAAGGAGACACAGACACATGCTCAGGTGGCTGCAGGGGAACGCGGGAGCTGCTGGAGAACTCAGAGCTGTGCCAAGGCAGTCTAACAGAGGCAGCAGAGCCACAGGTTTGCGCCCTCCCAGGCAGAGTGCAGGGTGGAGGGCACCGGACATGCCTGATGGGGGCATATGAGGAGTGGGCCGGCATCTGTTAGGTTACAAGGGCAAGAGGCTTGCAGGGCAGGGACACTGAGGGGAGATGAGGCCCAGCCAGTGGCAGAGCTTCTGGACCCTGTGCCGTGTCTGGCCCAGGACATACCTGGATGCTGGCACTGTGGTTAGGCATGCCGGAGGACAGGGAGATGAGAACTGAAACAGATAACCTTGAGTTACAAAGATGTCCACTCAACATGTCCAGTGTGTGCCTGGTGGGAAGGACCCAAGATGGAAATACTATCCCACTGGAAACTGCTTAGCTCAGCTGACACTGGTGCAGGAGAGGGTTAACACAGCAGCCTGACCACTCTCCCTGGAAGGCAGACTTGCAAGGCTGCGAAGGCTGGCCCTCAGAAAAAGAACCAGGGAGCTGAACTGATGACAGGGGCTCCCTGTCCCTAAACTGTGCAAACACGAAGTGTACATTGACCTACTCTTCTCATGGAGTCTGCAGTCTTATATGTGCTGGGCAGAGGTGCCTGCATGACCAGCACCCCAACTTGGGGTGCTGGGTTTCCATGGACAAGAAAGAACATCAAAGTCCAAGGGGTACCAGGCGTCTCTGTCCAGGGAAGTTCCAAAGAACGCAGGCTACACTGTCCTGCCCAGCACTCGGCACAACTACCCGAGACCCGCTGCCCCTGCAATGTGCCAGCCCCCCGACAGCTCACCCAGGCCCACTGTCCTCCGCTGCATCCCCAATTTCTCCACCCATCTCCAGGGCAATCTCTGATCCTGCATGCCATAGTCCTCCCCATCAACTTTCCAAATGTAGAAGCCCATTCTCTGGGGTTTGTGGTTGCCATTTCCAGGCACTGGCCTGCGCCAAACGCTGACTCTTTCTCTCCTTTACTGTCATCTATCCTTAGGGACACTCATGGCCCAGGCCATGCAACTACAGGTATGGAGCACAGACCCTGGGTCAGCTTCCAGCTTCACTGGATTTAAGGCCACCCATGGGTCCATGATGAGGGACCATGAAACTGGCCAGGGATGGGGCCGGGGACAAGCAGGGACAGGCAGACAGTGAGAAGCTACGCCCCTTGAGCCCCCAGCTCTCACCACTAGTCTGTAAGATACCCAGCTGCAGGAACACATGGCCCAGATGGCAAACCAGGAGACGGCCAGTCAGGCCCAGGAGCAACAACTGGAGTTCCATCAGACACAGTGGGCAGAGACAACTCCTCAATGGTGTGGACGTGCATTAGCAGCATTCCACGTGGCCCTGGGCCAAGTTCTGAACCCAAGAAAGGCCTCTAGGAAGACCTTCTGAGGAGCACCTATGATTGTATCTCACGAGTCTGTGTTGCGGATTCCCACACCTAAGTGCCTACAAGGGAAATAGTCTCCTTTAACATACTCAGGGAAAACAAGGGCCTGCTGGCGGGTGTGATGGACAGACAGTGGGATTTGACACTGGAGCCAGTGAGGGCAGTGGCCTCTGGCTGTGACACTTCCTGCAGGGCTGAGAGTGGCTCAGAGATGGAAGTAAACATCCAACACTGAGAGCCGGTGGGCGTCGGGTGGAGAAGGCTGGGAACCTGTGACTCCAGGTGAACTTGCACCACATTGGAGGGCCTGGGGACAGCCATCAGCGACCAGCCTGTCGCAGGCCCGCCACCTGGATGGGTACCCTCCTGTCCCCACCTGAGATCCTCCACCAGGGTGGGAGTAGGGGAGGGCCTCCCACTAATGGCAGCCACCTGTTTCAGAACTAGGTAACGGCTTCTCACCTGCGATGACAGTGTTCACACATTCGTAGAGAAGGGACATGGCAGACGTGCTGGGGAAGGAAAAACAGACGTGAGGATTGTGCTGCGCTGCTCTGTGCAACACAAGACCCGAGTGCACTGTGTCTGAAAAAATGCGGTCATGTGAGCAATGTGTCTGTGACACCTAACGTCTGAAAGCCACAGTGAGGATGTTCCCACCCTTTGACCAGCCCCCTCATTCCTCCTGACCCAAGGTGGACCTAAGGCTGGGGCCGGCATCCTGACTCCTGTTCGTGCTCCTGGCATCCGTATCTCTGCCTGGTCAGCGAGGCCCAGAGGCCGCTCTCTCACTTGAGTCCTCAGAACGCTCTGAAGGGCAAGAGCAGCACGTCTGCTCACCACAGGTGGCCTGAAACACTCCCTCCTTGGGAGCCTATTCCCTCACCCTTTCAATAATGCGACTCCCATGAGGAAAAGCCAAGTTCTCCCCTTGCTTTGGCAGCAGGAAGATGATTCCACCAGCACCAAACAACACTCCCTGGTTCTATTCCACTGGGGGAGCCTGACATAGCCACACATGGGCAGGCAGATCACAGAAGTTGGGCCCTAATACTACCCTCAGGGCACCTACGGATCATGGGGCGCGCAGCACAGGCCAACAACTGAAGTGGGAATGTTCTCGAGTCCAATCACCCAAAACCTAGAGTATGGAGGCTACATGTTCCAGAGAGCAGAGCCAGGCTGTGTTCCTGGTCACATGACCGAGAGCCTCTCGTTACCCTCTGAAAACCATAGCTACAGTGTGAACTCTGTGACTGGTTATTTACATAAAGCTCAAAATGTCCCAGGACCAGGCACCTGTTGTACCTAACAATCTTGTAACATCTAACTGGTTTATGAGCCAGGAGCTTGAAGCTCAGGGCACAGTGGAAACCTGTACAAGGCCTGGATCTTACGTGGGGGAATACATGGCTGTGATGAGCATGGGGACCCTGACAGCCACAAACTGAACCCCTGGGAAGTCAGGGGTCCTCATCAATAAGGGGTGGGAGGTTGTCCCAATCAATAAAAGGGGTCCTCATCATGCTGGCTATTCTGTGTGCAGGGCCCCTGCTTGTGCCCGGCGCTGCACCCATCACTTGCGGGCAACAGCTCAATCCCCAACCCCTTGGGGACCTAACCACCATCACTCCCTAGAGAAGATGGCCTCATGGCTTCAATTCTTCCTGCTGTCCGAGTCTGTGCCACCAGGGGACTCTGGGAGCGGATCTACTAAACCACCTGCCACTCAGCCCTGAGTCAACTGGAGGCATCTTAAGTGGCATGTCAACTCTTAGAACCTCCCAGAACTAACCACAACACAGTCTAAAGTGTTCACCGGGACAGCTGAGGTCCACTGGGGGCCTTTCTTCCTTTTGTTTTGTTTGTGCTGTTTCAAAAGCTGAATGAAGAAAAGCCAGCCCAGCCCGTGTCCCAGGAGGTCCAGCAGGTACCAAGGCACAGCTTCTCATCTGCGGCAAAGTCACAATGCGTGTATTTGCTTCTCTATCCCAAGAGACTTTTCTTGGGCTCACCCCTTCCACACACAAGCAGCCTCCCAAGGAGCACAGGCCTGCCCATGGTGGGTGCGCCAAGGACGGGTATGTGTGGTGGGCACGTGTGCGTGTGTCCGTGTGTATGGGGGCACTGGAGACAGACAGGGCCCCAAGTCTCACCTGTGAATCAGGTTGGTGAGAGGCTCGATCAGCTTCTTACCCAACCTTGGCTCCAAGGGGGTCAGAGCACCAAACTACGGAACAAGGGGCCCGGGTCACAGACAGCAGGAGCAGGACGGCACATCTGGGATTCCACACAATCATGCCAACCAACTTCAACCCCCACCACCTCCCAGCCCTGAGAACTCCCAGGATGCCCCCACGGCCTGTCCATACATGAAAGAGAGGAGAAGAAAGGTTGGGGACACTTGCCAGTTTGATGATTTTAATGAGGACCCAGTTGTTGGTCGAGGAGGTCATCAGCTTGAAGAACAGAGGGGCCAGGGAAAGGTAGTTTTTGGGGTTGCGCCTGGCCAGCTCACAGATGACGTTGACTGCCGCTGACTGGACACCTGTGAAATCAGATGATCCTCATCAACAAGGGGGAGCCCTAAGTGGGCTAGCTATTCTGTGTGCAGGGCCCCTGCTTGTGCCCAGCGCTATACCCATTACTTCTGGGCACAGCTCAAGCCCCCAACCCTTTGGGGCCCTAACCACCATCACTCCCCAGAGGAGACAGCTTCATGATTCCAGTTCCTCTCGCTGCCCATGTCCACCTCACCAGAGAAGAGGGCCCGAGGCTATGAGGCAGGTCCCTGCAGGATCAAAGCAGCCCCAGGAGCAATATGCCCACCATGTGAAGTCACTGTACTCCCCTCCACCTGGGGTGGCAACCACTCCCACCCCTAGCCCACCACATCTGCTGACTTGGCTGTTATTTCTCCAGCCAGAACTTTCTGCGCCCTGTAATTCTCTGTGATCCACAGCAGATTTCCTGAGACACACAGAAACTTGCAGCAGCTTTAGAGAAGCCAGTGTACACCTGCTCAGCCCAGGTTTCCACACTGGAGAAAGGAGTGACAGAAAATGATGGGCGTAAGGAAGGCCAGAATGAGCCCTATGGGTGGAACAGGAGTTGAAGCTTTGGCATAAGCTCATGACTGCTCATATGCAGACAGACAGACAGACCTTTCCTCAGGGTGTGTGTGCTGAGGACCTAGGAGAGGGATACCCTGGCAGCATTAGCACATCTAGTGCCCCAATCTCAGTTTCCAAACCCCACACCAGTAAATAAGACCAGGGATGCTTAAAGACATGGCAGATCCCAGGGCGCAATCTACCTCTTCTGGTGCCAGAAAGTAAAGAGGTGCAAGGAAGGGGGCAGTGTGTAGAGCAGGGTTCCCGGGATCTAGCGCCCTGAACGCCTTCCTCACGACACCCTCCACCAGGTTCTAGATGCTGGTGGAGCCATGCAGCCCAGCATTATCCCCATCTTAACTCAAATTAACAAACCGGGGTCAGGGTCCTCCAGCTTCTCTTTCAGGCGGGGGAAGGCGGGACGAAGAGACTCGGGGTACTTCAGGAACACCTTGTACATGATCAGCACAGCCTTCTTCCGGATGTACGGCTTGGTGTGTGACATCTATGGGAACAGGAGACCATCAGGTGCCCTCCAGCACTGCACCCCATGGACCTACCTACACACATGATGCTCACTTCCACACCACCTACCCACATCTTACCTTCCCACACCTGCCCTGCTCACGTGCTGTGCACACCTTCGTGCTCACCCTCCCACATTGCCCTGCTCAACTCCTACACCTGCCTGTGTCTCACCTCCACTTCCCAGAGGAAAACCCTCTTTCTAGCTTCCAGCCTTCGAGCCCTACCTGCATACCTGCTCCTCAGCCCCACCAAGCCCAGTTATCACACAACAGTGTCTTGGGCGGGGCTGAAACCTGCCCCACTGTGTTCCGGACACTAGGCTTGCCCTCCAGAGGCTGCGACCCTCCTCCTGGACTCACTAGGGTGCACTGAGGGGTAGCGAGAGTTGCAGGGGAGTGAGGGATTGTGAAAAGCAGTTCACAATGGAAAGAGCACCTCTGCCCATCAATGCTGGCTGCGGGTTGTCCAGGCTCCCAATGCCTGTGCCTAAACCCAGATGCTGAGGGGTGTCCTACGCTCCCCTTGCCTGGGGTTCAGTCTGCTCTGCACCTCCACACTGCATAGCCCTGGAGCCCTGTCCTCTTGGGACTGTGCTCCAGTGAAGGCCTCTCACCCCCAGATGGGCACGTTCTTTACTGTCAGAGCCCCAGGGAGCTGCCCACTAAGAAAGCTGCCCCAGACCCCCATAACCCAGCACCCACATACACTGTGAGCCATTCACTAACGGCCCCTGTGGGCTCATACTGCTGTCAACTAGTTCGAACCTGCACACTTTCTCTTTTTATTGATTTGAGAGAGAAAGAAAGACGAAATGACGATTTGTTGTTCCACTCAGAGGGAGAAGGGGCCGGGGCAGGCGCCGACTGTGCACTGCCTATGCATTCATTGGCTGCTTCTTACAAGTGCCCTGACCGGAGACCTGGGTATAACAGGACGACGCTCTAACCACCTGAGCTACCTGGCCGGGGCCTCCGCACACTTTCTGAAAGTGCCTGATGGTCAATATTTTCAGCCTCCTGGGCCGTAAGGTCTCTGTCCAAGTATTTGGCTCTGCCTTTGAGCTCTGAAGCCATCACAGACACCGAGCGAAGGAACGGATTTAGAGCAGATGGCTCTGGTGTGCTGGCCCTTGAAACAGAAGCTGGTTGCACTGGCAGTCCTCAAGGCCATGGGCTGACTGGGCAAGGACAGGAGCACCCTCCACACGACTCTAACGTGACCAAACAAGAAAGAAGCAACCTGCTTCCAGTAAAAAGGCTGGACACCTAGCACACGGTCACTGTCTCCAACAGCCATGATTTCTTGGAAGACATGTGTATTTAGAATGACATTCCAGGACTGGCTGGGGTTATGCCTTTCAGATCGCCTGGACCGTGAGAAGTCAAATTGTGACCAGACAGAAATAAATGGCATCAGGAATGGAGAAGACAAAAGAAGATCACCTTGACCACAATGCCTGTTGAGACAACTGAGAGCGTCACATCAAACCTCAGTAAGAGAGTAACTGACGGGTCACACACCTGACCTCAAGGGTGGATTCCCTCAGCCAGACCTTATCTGCCAGTGACACCCACCCCTTCCCCAAGCAGGACTATTTCAAAAGAGGTGACAAATTCAAGAATGACACTGGCCTGAGGCCAGGCCCTACCAGGTGATGGAGATGAAGACAGTGACTCAGCATCCCCCTCAACCCAGGGATCACGGCCCATTTCTGAACACCTAAGTGCTCTTGGCGTGACGTTTTAGCTCCAGTTTTCCGGGCACCCATGTACTCCGACTTGCTCACAGAGCAAAAACCCAGGGATGGTGGCACACTCACAAACTCACCAGTGTCATGATGTCATTAGCCAAGTCTCTGGCAAGATCTGGGGTAACAAAACACGACAGTCCAGTCAGTGCAACACCAGTGTCGTACTGGCTGGGGCTGCTCAGGTCCTGAAAAGAGAAGGAGAAGGGTCAGGGTCAGGCGCCAACTGTGCATTGCCCAGGTCCCTGCTGTGTTCCCGCCGACCCGAGGACTAACATAGAGCAGCCAGTTCCTCACTGTCACCGGAAGAAGAGCTGGGATGGGTGTAAATGGAGGGCTGTACCTCAGTTCCAGCACAGCCTCTGTCCCAGGGTGTGACTGGGGCTGGACTGCCTGCCTGCAAACCCAGAGCTGAGGAGACAGTGTGGCCAGCCAGCCCCACCACGCAGCGGGAGCCCTGACACCTCTACCTGTACAACAGCCAGGGACCACTCCCCAGGGCCCTCCCCAAAGCAGAAAGTTAGACCTAGGCCTCGCCTCCAGGGGAACAGGAAAACCAGCCATAGGGAAGCACACACACCTGCCTCTACCTGCCCCACCCCCTAAGTCACTCGCTCACCTGTGGCCCTCAATTCCTAGTTCTAACACTAATTGTAGAAGCACCTTTATATCACAAACTTGTTTTTATGGAGACATTTTCTAAGGAACCTCCCAAAACTTTTTATACATGCATATGTGGTAAAAACAAAACAAAATTAAAAAATGACGCATATTAACAGTTAAGATTCTAGCCTATGCTAATAGTATGAAAATACTGGCTTTCAAAATCCACTCCAGCCAAGGCTGAGGAGATAAAAACACACCAGAACCTGCAGCACAGAACTCGGTCCCTAACTGGCAAACTTTCCATCTCTGCGTGGCTCACAAAGGGCTGGAGAGAAACATGAACATGAATACCATGGGTAATGTCACAGGGCTTCTTAGAAACGGGGGCATGTGGAGAGGACACTCAGTCATCGTTAAGTGAGAGAAACCCCAGCCCTGGCAGGCATGTCTGTGGCATCTGTGTTCCCTAAGTCTCAGGCTCATTTAAAATGGCACATACAGAGACTGCCAACACTGGGGATGTGAATGGAGACGAATGGTGGAGGTGCACAGGCCTGCGACTGTAAAGAAAGGACCCTGTGAGCAAAGCTGAGATGGCAAAAGGTAGGGGAGGCAGCGGTGGAGGTCAAAGTCACCTGCCCAGGTCCCACTATAACCGGATGTATCATTTCCTTATTATGAGGACATTCTCAGGGTTGGGTCATCTCCCCAGCAGAATAGATCTAAGTGACCCGTCTCTAACACATCTCAATCTGAACTGGTGACCAAGATCTGTCTAAATTGAGGGAATAAAGCTGTATAGAGATGGCCAGCAGGAAAACCAAATTCCAAGGCCGCTATTGGTCAGGCTCACCCCCTTGCGGCCCCACGGCATCTGGAACACCCTGCGACACTGTGCAACCTGGGCAGCAGTCACCAGTTGCTACCCCCACTGCCAACTCAAACTGTGCGCGTGGCAGAGTTCAGTTATCAAACCCACATCTTGTCCCACTTAGCACTAGTACCTGGCTTATGCCAGCATAGTCAGCTGCCTGCCCACAGTGTCCACCCAAGAGCCCATTCCCAGGTCACCATGTGGGGTGACCAGAGCTCACTGGGATCTGGCCCTGGCACCCAGCCACTGAGAACCTTGGGCTACTGCCTCTAACTTGTGGTCTGGGGCCAGGAAAGGGTGGTTCTCAGATTCTCACTGACACCCTTCCGACCACAGGGAACAAAAGATGGTCAAAGTACTTGGGCCAAGAAGAAAATTTATTACTCAGCGGTCTTCAAAGCCCATTTTAAAACATAAACTCACGTGTGACTGAAATATACACATGGTATGACAGAAGACCCAGTGGGCAAAAAACCCACACACTGGGAAGAGTATGTAATGTCAACAGGCGCTCCTGCAAGAGGGATAGGACTAGGGAGGACAGGACCATGCAGGAAGCTCTCCAGTGCCAAGAAGTGAAAAGGAGAAGAGGGCAGTCCAGTGAGCCTCCATCTCTCCCACCCGCCCAGGCAAGACAGAGACCTGCTTCCCATGTGTGGGTGTGTTTTGGGAATGACGTGACCAAGAGCAGAAGATTGTCTGCTCAATAAGATAACTGTGACAGTAAGATCTTGCTCGCCTCAGTGCTTTCTATTCACACATGAGTGAAAGAAAAACCAGTGTGAACAGACATTCACACGGGGGCCTAGGAGACTGCAGGGCCTATGGGAAGGGCAGCCTACCTTGCGAATCTGGTTTGTTGTCAGCATGATGACATCAGTCCCTTCATGAAAGCACTGGGAAGCAGCGAGGTAGCCAATGCGCTGTCAGGTTGAACAAACGAAGGCATTAGAGGTAAGACAAGGGAACCATGCAGCCTTCCTGGACACCCCTAGCCCTTCTCCTGAGCTTGGCGCCAAGCAGCCCCTGCCCTAAGGGCCACAGGTCGGTGGGCATGGGGAAGTCATTCAAAATCCAAGCTGGGGTCTTTAAAACTCTAGGAGGGGCGGTGTACGATCTTTGAAAGAAGATGTTCCTTTAAGGTTTGCCAAACCATGTTACTAAAGTCCTGTTACTAATGTGTCTTTTTCTTGTCAACCAGGGACGGTTTTTATGATCGAATGCAGTGCGTCATCTAAAGTGCTATTGTTTTTCAGACTCAAATCTCTGCCAGGCTGACATGGCTACCTAGTCACATTCACACAGGTGTATGATGCTTTAATACATGTGCAGAGCACTGTCCTGATTTTGGCAAATGTGGCATTTCGTTTCTGCAAGAGTAACCAGCAGGCAGGACGACTGTGTCCCTTCGAAGGAATCTGGGCTTGGCCACAGCAGAGACTCAGGTAGGTGCTCAGGGCTGTAACGGCCTCACTGCCTGGCTGGTGTGCCTTCTCACTGAAAACTGGGCCAACCCAGGAAAATCCCGGAACGCCCACAAATGGGCCAGGGAGTGCAAAACAGTTTTTGAGAATATGTATTAAAGCAGAAGACATGCTTATACCATAGTATGAAGTGAGAAGAAAGCAGTGTCCCAAATTGCTCATGAGTAGGATCCCTCAAAAGATGACCAAGAGGCCACAGGACAAGGTGCCGAGTGATGGCCTCTGGGTGAGATAATCGGTGTTTGGTTTTTGATTTTGAGGAGTTACAAATTTATTTTAATTTGTATTTAAAACATATATAACCAATCCTATAAATGCATAATTTCGGATATTACTTAAAACTGAAAAAAAATGTAAACAGTGTTAATAAATAATTTGACAAAAACTGGAGGTGAGATGTTTGAGTGGCTAGTTTGACCACATGAAGCAGAATTTGCCTCAGCGGGTTCTGGTGCCTGGAGATCTCCCTTTGGATATGCTGCTTGCAAAGCTAAGTGGATCCTGCTCTGATACTATCTGAAGCTGGCCACTGGGTGTATTGGTTCTGGGCCTCTTGGGAGGGATTTTCTGGTGTAGATCAATGTCAGACGCTGCCTATGACTGGCCCAGGGCAAACTATCTGGAGCTACAAAGCAATCCACAATTTGTGGCTGCCTCTGCTGGACATGGGTGTGTGCAGGAAGGACCAAGATGCACGCCAAGGATGCCTTTTACCTGCACCAGGCTTGGGGGCAGGTCAGCAAAAGTCCTGGGGCCTCTGCCTGATGGCTGCCTCTTAGGCTCAGTCACTGAACGTCACTAGTGTTTCTTTGTTATTTTGTTTTTTTCACAGTGCAGCCTCTGCCCATAGGATGAATTGCAAGGATGCCCAAAGGGCCCTTCCTCCACCAGGGACCCACCCTGCCCTAGTCCCCATCACCACAGGGTTCAGGCCCCAAAGCAAACTCACCTTGAACGTAAACTTGGAGGCACTCATCACTTCTATGATGTTGAAAGCGGCCCAGCTGATGTCGTATCCCAACATTTGCAACTGTTGGGAGGGAGAAAGTGACTCACAAGTCAAAGCCTAAGCCCTAACATCTAGCATCCCAGCTCCCAGAAGGAAGGACACATGCCATCGTATTCTCAACATGCAGGCTTCGCCCAACACACACCCTGGGCATTTCATTTCTTCTGATGAGTTAGTCTTCCTGATGAAGACTACAAGGGCAGTAACAAGGTTACCTAATTTGTTACAAGGTTAGTAACAAATACTACAGGAGGATAAATGTCTGCATCTGAAATCCTTGCACCCTGTGTACAGGTTAAAATTCCCACAATGATATTCATAAAACCTACAATGTGGTGGGATCTCCACCCTCGCAAACCCCAAGTCTCCCGTCTCTGACTAAGAAAGAAGCTAAGAACGGGGTGCCTGGCCCAGGCTCCCACGCCAACCCGGGGCTGCAGTCAGACACTGCAGGGAACACCGCAGAGAAAGTGCCCAGGATGATTCAGAGCTCCACCCACCAGGCTTCTCAGCACAGCCCAAATGGGAGCTGAGGGTAAGGGCCCCACTGGACTCTGGGCCAGCTGCGTTGGCATCTCCACCATGCCCTGTGCCATCTGATAACCACTGCTCATCTCTCCCTTGACTATTAAGAATTAGCCCTGTGTGCCCAAGGCCAGTGCCTGGAGCTGATGGAATCAATTAATATTTAGCACAGACAGACAAATAGTGGACTAAATGATGGAGGGATGGACAGACAGGTAGCCAAATGGATGGTGGGCAGACAGACAGAGGGATAAATGGACTGAAGCTGGAGTTGATGACCAGCCCAACAGCACGAGGGGTGCAGGACAAGGGCAATGCATGGAAGCGCCGCCTGAGCACTCACATACGTCAGCTTGCAGACGGCGTTTGCTTTGACTGCGATGTTGTCCTGCTTTAGTTCTTGCTTAATTTCATCAATGCACTGAGAGATATACTTTGCCTGAAAGGAAAAGAGAGAAATTATGAGTGCCTGGCTAAAACAGTTAAGAACAATTATTTCAGAAAGAAGCCAGACCCAGAACAAAAGGTCACAGAGTATTATTTGATTCCATTTATGTGAAACGTCCAGAACAGGCAAATCCAGAGACAGGAAGTAGATTTGGGGTTGTCAGGGGCTGGGGAGTAGGATGTGGTGACCACTGATAGGGAGTACTTGCTTTTTGGGGTAATGGAATATTCTAAAATTGATTTTGTGACAGTCGCACAGCTGTGAACATACTAAAAGCCACGGAATCCCACATCTAATAAAGCTGTTATTTCAAAAGACATTTCAGTGTGCTAAGGGACGTGGTGTGGGGGTACCAACTGTGAAAGACAGCAACCAGGCACTAGGGTCCAGCCTTGCTCCTATGGAAGAGGGCCAGAGGCCCAACAGCCCAACCAAGTTACTTGGTGGAGACTGCAGAGTGCTCATTCCATTCTACTTAACTGCAGTGTACGAAATTGTGTTTGAGAGGGAGGAAAGGCCAGGCCCTGTGGCTGCCCAGGAATAGTGTCAAGGTACACAAAGCACAGGCAGGCCAGACTGTATTGGCAATGGGGTCTGTGCACCTTTGAGAGTACAGATAAGGAGGCAAGCTGGGTGAGGGCTAGGGGAAGATCGGCTGTGAGAAGCCCCTGTTGCTCTTGGGGCCCAAGGCATCCAGGTGCTCCAGGGCACCAAGCACACCCAGCTGGCTGCACACTCCTGCCCAAGCTCCCAGGTCCCCTTTCTCAGAGCTTGTAGCCTCTCCTGAAGCAGTAGTGAGCTTGACCAGGCATCTCTGTCTGTGGTTCCCTTGCCTTTCTGAGAATGATGTCAAGGCTCTTCGAAGCTGTAGCAAGCATCAGTGCTTCATTCTGATTCCACCAGGTACAGACAGACGCCACTGCGCTTGTCCTGTGGATGGACACTGTGTGCACACAGACCACACTGTGTCTCTCCATGCCCCTGTGGACACTTGGATTTTTCCCACTTTTTGGCTCTTGTGAACAGTGCTGCTATGGTCATATGGGTACAGGAGTTGTGCACACATAAGTTTTCAATTCCCTTGGGTTTCCTTGCTAACTCAAAATATCTCCTAAAACACCGTTCAAAAAAGATTTGACCTGCATCAGTACTGATCCACGGAGTTCAAAGCAAGTGATGGGCCTACTGGGAGCAGCAAGGTGCAAGGCTCCTATTCCTCCCCACCTGGAAGACATACCAAAGAGAACCGAAACCTGCTGCGAGGCAAGGGGTGGTCATGATGGGGCCCAGAATGAGTCTGTCTGGTGCTCCATGAAGCATAAGGAACCCTGCTCAAGTTACTCGACCAATACCAACAAGAACTGTCCAGCTGGGGGCAGGATTTCTTGTTTCCCTGCTGCGCCATCCAGAGAACCTGCCTCCCAGAGACGTGGGAAGCAAGCACACAAAGCAACAGCAGACAGTGGGCTCTGCTCCAAGTACTGCAAATGCTACCTTGCGTACTCCAGGTTTGGTTCTTTGAGGGAGGCCCAAGCAGCACCCGCCATTCACATGGCACCCTGGACCATACCCTGAGACCCTCGGCCACCCCAGCAGTCTCAGAGAAAAGAACTGCCTGAGAGCCCTGGGCTACAGAATGGTTTATGAATATTTTACGATCAGGAGTTGGTACAATGGAACAAATGCCACCATATCCTTCCAACAGGCTTCAGATTACTAAATCCCATTCAGGGGACCTCAGCTCCTGTCCCTGCACACAGATGACCCCTTCCTATCCTCTGGATCACAACTATTAATGATTTAAAAGGGAAAGAATAAGAAGACAATTACAAGTGTTGGAGAAATCAGCCAAACACAGGAAATGGGAAGTGAACGGTACAGCCACTATGAAAGACAGTGTAGCTCCTCAAAAGGGTGAACACAGTGCCTGCTCCCAGGTGGACCCTGAAATCCCTGATACAGGTGCTCAAGACACAACAGAACTTGAATGTACAACTTGTGACAGCTCCAAGCAGAAACAACCCAAATATTCAATGGCTGATGACACACAGTGTGGTCCAACGACCCAAGTCAGCTCTCAGGAGGGCCAGGCAAGGTCAGTCTACTTCCTGTAACGTCTGAGCAACTCCCACCACACCAAGCCCTTTACAAACATTGTTTAACAACTATCCAGATACACTGGAGAGCAAGCAAAAGCACTGGGTAATGTCCTGTTCTTTGTAGCTTTTATCTTGAGTGTCAGGCAGAGAAGTTAAGATCAAGAGAAGAAACCTGTGTCCAACTAACTGGCTTCAAGAATCATAGCAGCACCCTGGCTGGTGTTGCTCAGTGGATTGAGCACCAGCCTGTGAACCAAAGGGCTACTGGTTCGATTCTCAGTCGGGGCACATGCCTGGGTTGCAGGCCGGGTCTCCAGTAGGGGATGTGTGAGAGGCAACCACACATTGATGTTTCTCTCCCTCTTTCTCCCTCCCTTTCCCTCTCTAAAAATAAAATAAATAAAGTCTTTAAAAAAAAAGAATCATAGCAGAGTTTAGGGTGAACATGGCCACTGAAAGGTGAGGAGGGAAATCCCAGAGAAGAGAGAAATGAGGATGGTTCCCCATTCTGCATATTCCTCCCAAATTTCTGGCCGACACCAGAACTATACACATACAGGCACATTCTACACAACCCAGCCAATGCTGCAAAAAAAAAAAAAAACAAACACAAAAACTGTTTCACAGGCCTTGTGCCCTTGTAAGAGAGGCAGAGCTGGAGTTTCAGCCCAGATGAATGAACTGCCCACTAAACGAATCCCCCTCCTCACTGAATCAATACTCCTCAGAGAACACAATGGAATCCAGAGTCTCTACAGTGTCCCATTTGCAATGTCAAGGATACAATTCAAAATTATTCAAAATAAGAAACAGAAAAATTCAAGAAGACCACCAATGAAGACAGGCCCTGAGAGAACCCAGATGTGGAAATTAAAATACAAAGATTCAATTCAGCAACTTTAATCATGCTCTCATAGAACACAAAGAAAATATACTTACAGGGAATAAAAAAACAGGACATTTAAAGAGAGAAAACAACAGAAAACCACCAAATGGACGGGCCATTTGAACCCAAGGCAGCACCGATTACATGGGACCTACCCCAGTGGGCACATGAGGCTGTGGTGCTCCTAGACGCCACCCCCCAAATGTCAGCCTTTACCCCAGAACCCAGAAGGCAGGGAAGCAGCTGTGGGCCCAAGATCCTCTGTGTCAGCCATGGACCTGCACCGTAGGAGCTGCAAGCTTGAAACCCCTTCAGTAGAGCTGGTCACCAGAGACAGACATCTGGTTCTGAAGGAGATCTGAAATCTTCAGAAGACCACACACCTATTGTTAAGGAAGAACCCCATCAGCCACCTGGCAAGAAAAAATATGCACTAAATTCCCCCATGGCGTGGACTTCAACTGGCAAGCCCAGGCCCTTTTGGCCCTACAAGTAGACACATTTCTAATACATCTCTTTGAGGATAGGATGCCTGTCTCCTCTACCTACATAATGGCTATGCTACTCTCTTCCCGAAGGATGTGCCGCTGGCCAGGAGGATCCTATGCATTCAGGAAGGGCTTGGCTGAGCTGCCCCCTGCCCCTGGATGATACCAGGGCCTGCCTGGAGCTGGGACCAGATCCATGGAGTCCAAGGTGCTGCTGGACTTGCTGTCTGTGAGTAGAGTATGCATGTTGCTTTTGTGATTTTTTTTTTGAAGAAGCAGACTACAATGGCTTTCCTCTGCAACAGGAGGTAATATATAAGGAAATCACCATAGTTCCAGAGGATGGAGAATTATTTTCAGATAGATACTCCAATTTGTAAAATTATTCATGACTATTTTAGCGATTTTAAAGACATCACATTTGCTGATATTTGCAGTCACTTGCATGGAAGAGCCTGCCACATCTAACATACAAAGCTCCTTCCTTCAGATTAACTTCATTAGTGGCAGCAGCAAGTGCCTATGTGGACTGCGCCTATCAACAAATTATAGCTTGTTTTCAAAAACTCAACTGGGGTGAATTTGAAAATCTGTAAAGTTTGATGTCCTGGTTCCTCTTGGTAAGTTTCTATCCAAATCACTGAAAAAATTTAACTTGTAGAATTTTATAAAATCACAGAAAATGTAGTTTACATTTTAGAATTTTTCATTCCAGGATTTTAAAGTGTCTTTTAGGGACAGGATTTAAATTAAGCGTGGCAGCCATTCTCTCTTGGCCACATGGGTTCAAAAGGTGCAGGACTCCCATCTGCCTGCCATGAAGAGGCGCCACATAGTTCTGGATTAAGAGCTGGAGAACCCAGTAACATGTTGGGGAACTGCGGGACAAGCATGGATTAATGGGAGATGCCTGAGTTGCTAAACTGAGACTGGGGGAATGCTGAGCTGCAGATTTCTGTTTTATTTTTCTCCTGAGAGATGGTGCCTCTAATTGGCCTGATATGGCAAAAGGGAGGCAGGAGTGTGTATGTGTGTTGGGGGTATTTTAAAGGAAATGGGACTTGAAGGCAGAATTCCGTCATTATTCTAAATCTGCGTAACTTTTAAATGAACCCTTCCTTTCCTTTTTACCCAACTCTTGCATTGGGAGTTTTGGCAGTGGGCAACCGGGCCCATGTTATCCGTTTCAGAACTGCACAGAGGCTGGCATTCTGTTACACAGAGACTCTGTAAAGTTGTGTGTTCAGAACCCATTTTTGCCACCACACATATGCTCAGGTGACACTCCTCCCCCCCAGCCTTGATCTGCCAGGGCCAGCCCTCCTTCCTACCCTGGGCAGAGCCTGCCCTGGCACTCAGCTCCTTTTCTCTAATGTCCCCTAAAATCTCCCACATGTGTATGTCTAGAAGTCTTTTTTAAAAATATATATATTTTATTGATTATGCTATTAGTTGCCCCATTTTTTCTCCCCCACCCTGCACCCCCTCTCCCACCAGCATTCACCCCCCTTAGTTCATGTCCATGGGTCATCCATGTAAGTTCTTTGGTGTCTCCATTTCCTATAGCACTCTTAACCTCCCCATCTATTTTGTACCTACCATTCATGTTTCTTATTCTCTGTACCTTATCCCCCATTCTCCTCCCTTCCCCTCCCCACTGATAACCCTCCATTCCTGCGATCCTTTTCCTGTTCTAGTTGTTTGCCTAGTTTTTGTTTTATTTATATTCAGTTGTTGACAAGTATGAGTTTGTTGTCATTTTACTGTTCACAGCTTTGATTATCCTTTTTCTTAGATAAATCCCTTTAACATTTCATATAATAAGAGCTTGGTGATGATGAACTCTTTTAACTTTACCATATCTGGGAAGTACTTTATCTGCCCTTCCATTCTTTTGGGTTTTTTTTGGGGAAATATTTTATTTATTTACTTTTAGAGAGGGGAAGGGAGGAAGATAGGAGAGAAACATCAATGTATAGTTGCCTCTGGTACACCCCCTACTGGGGACCTGGCCTGTAACCCATGCATGTGCCCTAGACTGGGAATCAAACTAGTGACTCTTTGCTTCACAGCCTGGCACTCAATCATTGAGCCTCACCAGCCAGGGCTGCCCTTACATTCTACATGATAGCTTTGCTGGATAGAGCAATCTTAGATGTAAGGCCTTGCCTTTCATGATTTTGAATACTTCTTTCCAGGCCCTTCTTACCCGCAAGGTTTCTTTTGAGAAATCAGCTGATAGTCTTATGGGAACTCCTTTGTAGGTAACTTGTCTCCTTTTCTCTTGCTACTTCTAAGATTCTCTCCTTATCTTTAATCTCGGGTAATATAATTATAATGTGCCTTGGTGTGTGTTTCCTTGGGTCCAACTTCTTTGGGACTCTCTGAGCTTCCTAGACTTCCTGGAAGTCTATTTCCTTTGCCAGATTGGGGAAGTTTTTCATTACTTTTTCAAATAAGTTTTCAATTTCTTGTTCTTCCTCTTCTCCTTCTGGCATCCCCATGATTTGGATGTTGGAACATTTAAGTTGTCCTGGAGGTTGATAAGCCTCTCCTCATTCGAGTTCTTGTTTCTTCATTGTGTCCTGGTTGAATGTTTATTTCTTCTTCCTTCTCCAAATCACTGATTTAAGTCCTGGTTTCCTTCACTTCACTGTTGGTTCCCTGTATATTTTTCTTTATTTCACTTTTTCATCTATTTTGAGAACATACTCAACCATTTCTGTGAGCATCCTGATTACTAGGTGTTTTGAACTCTGCATCTGATAGGTTGACTATCTCTACATTGCTTAGTTCTATTTTTGGAGCTTTGATCTGTTCTTTCATTTGGGCCAATTTTTTTCCCCCTCAGGGCGCCTGTAATGTAAGGGGCGGAGCCTTATGTATTTGTCAGGGTGGAGCAACCTATTGTCACGAAATTTAATTTGGAACACAGAACACAAACATCCTTCACAGATGAACTCCTCAGGGCTGCAATAAAACAGCCATTTCAACCGTGGCTGCTCAGGCAGTGTTACCTGGGCCACTTTTCAAACGATCCAGGCTCCCTGGACCTCCATGGACTAGTGGTCAAGATCTCTCAGGGAGAGGGCCAGAGAGTATGTTTTCCCAAAGCCCTGCAGTGGTTTTCAAGGACTGACAAGCTCAAAACCACACTCCCAACATCACCCATTGTCCCCCAGAGCAGAAGCACCCAGTGAGAACCACTGCACTAGAGCCAGAACCCACAGTGGAAGGACACCGGGACCCGCAGGTTTGGGGAAACAGCAGCAAAATGAAGAACCCCAAGCCCTGGCTGGTGTGGCTCAGTGGATTAAGTATCAGCCTTGAACCAAAGGGTTACTGGTTCAATTTCCAGTTAGGGCACATGCCTCGGTTGCAGGCAAGGACCCCTGTAGGGGGTGTGTGAGAGGCAACCACTCATTGATGTTTCTCTCCCTCTCTTTCCCTCTATATAATAAATAAGTAAATCTTAATAAAAAAAAAATGAAGAGCCCCAAATGGCTTCTGTGGTCTCAGTAAAAACAGGAAAAGTATACCCAATAGGAGGGAGTGGGTAGTTTGAGGAGCATGTGGAAGGATGAGGGGATCTTCGTGTGGAACAGGAAGACCCCTAGAAGGGTCCCCAGTGGTGCCCAGGCCCAGTTCTGGAGGGTATCTCTGCAGAGAGGCCTCGTCTATACAATGGACTTTTTTTTTAAATTTAGAATTATCTTGGGGTTTTTTGGTTATTATTCTGAATTTATTTTTAATTATAATTGACATACAGTAATACATTAGTTTCAGATGTACAAGACAGTGAGTGATTCAACACTTACATACCTTACAAAGTGATCACTCCATAAGTCTAACAGCCATCTGTCCCCACGCACAGTCACTACGATACTACTGAGTCTATTCCCCATGCTGTAATTAATTACATCTCTATGACTTATGCCATAACTGGCAACATGGACTTTTCCAGCACAAGTGGGGACAGGACGCATGATGGGCCAACCCAGGGCTGGTGTTGTTTGAGGTGGACAGTGAACACAATGGTGGCAGAAGAGCACCTACAGGCTGATGATGTTCAGAGGGACAAGAGGTTGTGGTATGGGGCAGTGTACGTGTAACTGCAACCCTTCAGGGCTTAGGCCCAGGGAGCAGTGGCTGGGGGAAGTCGGTGAGACTCAAAGGCCAGCGGGCTGGTCATTGTCCTGCAGCTGCTATAATATGCTGTAGCCATTACGCATTCTGTACGTTAAAACCACACACATTTATTCTCTGATGGTTCTGGGGTCAAGAGTCTGACACAGGTCTTCCAGAGGCTCCAAGAGAACCATTTCTGGTATTTTCCAGCTTGTAAGGAGCCACATACTTGGCTCGTGGCCCCCCTCCTCCACCTTCATAGCCAGCAGTGCAGCCTCATCCACCTCTGTCTGACACGGGTCCCCCTTATGAGGACCCGTGTGATCATACTGAGCCCTGCAGGAAATCCAGGGTCCTCCCTTGTCTCAGGAGCCTTGACTCAATTCCACCTGCAAAGTCCCTCTGCAATGTGAGGTGGCATGCCCACAGGTCCTGGGACTAGTTTGGGGATATCTCTGGGGGCCATTATTTAGCTGATCAGTCAGGTCACCCAGGGCCGGTGGGAAGATCAAGACCAGGAGGCAGGAGGCCACAGGCTCCGAGAGCACAGCAAAGAGACCACGGGATGGAGAGGACAGGCCCACTCATGGACAGAACAGCAGCAGCAACACAGATGCCTGGGCCTCAGAAGAAGGAGGCCCAACCTCATGGGCATGGACACAGGCAATCCACCTAGAGGACTAAGCTGGTCCAGAGTGCCAGTCCCAATCTCGGTTCCTGAACAACAGGTAATATCAGCTCTAGAGGGCAAAAGGAGAGGCATTTCTCAGAGTCATGCTCTAGTGTCAGCATGGGCTTCGGAAGTTGGTGGCAGGGAACCAGGACAGTAAATGTGGGTAGAAATCCTGGGTCCCCAGCTAGTAGTTGACCCCAAGATGGGGTTACTGTGCCTGGATATTGTTGGGGACAATTCCTGTGAGAGGAAATGAGAGGGAGTTGGGAGAAGACCATGTGGATCTGGCAGAGTGAAGGACCAGGGAGGAAAGACTGGATGGAAGTGCCTAAGGAAAAGTCGGCAAGGCCAATCACCTGCCTAGGCAGCCCTGCGTGCAGTCATCACCTGGGAGTAGCATCATGGCCTTTGGAACACAAGGTGATGGGACTTTCAAGCTGGGCAGCTAGGCTCCTTGTCAATTACACTCAGTAGCTGAAGTCTTAGAGGGGCTACCAACCTTAGGAGCCTTGGAAAGTGCAAGGAGCTTCTAGGTGAGAGGTCTAAATTAATACAAAAGCAAAGACAAAGGGAGAATGGCCAGTCACTGGGTACTCAGCAACAGGCAGCGATGTAGCAGCTGCCAACACAATGTTTCCCAGAACCTATTCTATCCAAATAGTGCAAGGTACATGCAGAGCTTGTACTCAACAGAGTGAACTGCAGCCCAAACAGCAAACAAAAGGAACAACTTAAATGCCCATTTAAGGGGGACTAGCTACATAAACTGACAAGAGGGTCTTCCTATGCTGACACGGGAAGCTGTCTATGAAACTGCTATACGCACAGCAAGGCACAACAGAAATCTTAACCTATACTCAGAATCACCCATGATTTCTATGCAGAAAAAAATCTCAAATACAGACACCAAACTGATTTACAGGAAGAGGTGTTGTCCCTTTTGACTTAATAAATACCGGGCTTATTACAGAAAGTTATGGGTATAGTTTTATAAAGATTAACGGAAAAAGTTGCGAGAGCCCTGCCCAGGTAGCTCAGTTAGAGCATTGTCTGAAATGCCAAGGTTGCAGGTTCAATCCCAGGTCAGGGCACACATAGTAAGTGAAAACAACGAATTGGTGTTTCTCCCCCCTACCCATTCTCTCTAAAATCAATTTAAAAAAAAGTTTTCCCTCAAATATGAAAAGTGCCCATGAGAATAAAATATTAAGCCAACTGGGTTTTTTCCCTAGTCATATCAAACTTTTAGAAAATCCCAGCCTGCATGTACATAGAATAACTTATTTCTTTTACTAGCAAAAGTTACTTGTAACTTTAACTAGAAAAACCTGGGATTTTCTAGTTTCTTTTTTTTAAAGATTTTATTTATTTTTAGAGAGAGGGGAAGGGAGGAAGAGAGGGAGAGAAGCATCAACATGTGGTTGCTTCTTTCATGTCCCCAACAGGGGACCTGGCCCGAAACCCAGGCATGTGCCCTGACTGGGAATTGACCTGGCCACCCTTTGGTTCGCAGGCCGGCATTCAACCCACTGACAGCCAGGGCTACTTCTTTTTTTTAACATAACCCACTAAATCGAATTCATAACCCACTAAGGGGTCACAGGCTGACGACTAGAAATAGCTAGGGAGACAACTTCATGGGGTGCTCTGGTACTCACTGAAGCCTGCATTGTGTTACTCACTGCATCCTCGTAAGCACCGGGTAGATGGAAAGGCGGCGGTTGCCCCCAGTTTACAAGTGAGAAACAGGTCAGGAGCTCTCCCTAGGTTACCCAGTTAAACAGGCCCAAGAATTTGGACTCAGATCTCCTGAACTTCATACAAGTTCCACTAAGTCACCCTGCCTTTCCACACATAAGCCTCATTTCTATGATACTGCACAGAGGTTTTAAGCTAAAATCTATTATAAAAAGTAAACTTTTGGCGAGAAAGTACCCTGCTGCAGAAAAGGCAAATTTTCAGAAGTCTCACTTGGTGTGTGGTGGGGTGGGAGGAAAGAGCCTATTTGAGAGAGTGGGAAACTAGGAGAATAACTCAGTAGTCATGGGCTGAGCTCCTTCAGGGAAAAAGATAAATGTCTAGAGTCAGAAGTGACACCTCTGAAACCATGACGATCTTCTGATGACAAAACCACAGCACTGGGATGCCATGTCCTCCCAGGAATCATCAATAGGCCAAGGGCAGAGCCCACTCGGAAACCCGTGACTTTTGAGGGCTTTCAGCACCAGCCTGGACTGTGCTTTTTGAAAAATGCTTCCACCATCAATACCCATTTAATGGGTTCCCAAACGTGTGGGGAAGGCGCCATCAATCCCCACCAATTCCAAATAAAGAAACCATGAGTCAGGGTACTGCCCAGTGACGATGGACACTCTCCTAAAAAACCAAATGCTCTAGCAGGAGTGTGTCTCTCTGCCAGAAAGACACCATGACCAGTCCTCAGAATCCCAAATAGGCTGCTCAGTAACGTCCAATGAACAGAAAGGGAAATCAGTACAAAAAAAGAAATCTAAGGGTGCAAATCAAATATGCTTAGCCACTGCTCAGTAATAAGGGACAATACAATCAACTACTCTTTCAACTAAAAACGAAAGATCGGGATAAGAGTTAACTACACATTTGCAAGCATTGCCATCGGGGAGTTTCCAAAATGATGCAAAACCCAGAGAAGGGTTATGGAAATGAGGAAAAATAACCTAATCACATTTCAGTGAGATCACACCTATTCTGAAAAAGTGCCAGAGGCCGAAACTCAGCCTCTCACCAACTTCCAACTTCCTTGCACTTTCTAATTTGTAATTCCTGACTTCCCTGGGCGCCACTGTGAGGAAGGTCGGTTAGCATCTGATACTGGGACCTGCATAGCATCAAACAGTTGCTCTCCTTAGGGTAGCCTCTCTCTAGCTAGACAAACGGGGACTTTCTTTAAAATCCCATCATGTAAGGACCTACTTGGGACTCTTTCATGAAGCTAGAAGCCTGGTGGCCACTAACTGTCTTCATTCCTCCTAAATTTAGGTCACAGGTTGGGGGTGGGGAGGCGAGAAAGGCAATGGTGTCCATGGTTATAATTTTACTTCTGGACAATCTTTTCTTCCCCCTGGTTTTTAGGTTTCTAGCTGAAATTGGCTTTGCTATTCCAGGACCCCTCAGCAGGGTCTTTATTTTGGCCTGGGACGACCGCTGCCTTTACCCCATCTCCCCCGGAAAGAACCGGTTCGGGCCAGGCCCCAGAGAACAGGACTCGTACTAATCCCGTAAGTGGTTCCTCTGGAGGTGACCCTTGGACAAGACCCTTGGCGGTGACTCCAGGAGTCCAGAGACCTGGGGCGGGGCCGGAGACCTCGTATTTTAAACAGGTTATCCAGACACGCATTCGAAGTTGGAGACCCTCCACTCGGGGGGACCTGCGAAGTCTCTTCCGGGGTCACCGCGACAAGGGGGAAGAGGGCCCCATCGCCGAAAGGGTAAACTGAAGCTCCGAGAGGCCATCCAGTGGCAGGTCCCCCCTTAGGCGAGCGGATATACGGACGGATGGGGGAGGGGTGTTCGAGAACCGCGACTTGGGGGCCTGCGGGGTCTCGTCTGGGGCCACCTTCGGCCCTCGGGGGTAAACTGAGGCTCAAGGTGGACACGGGTGTGTGGCGTTCAGGCAGCGGGAAGGCAAGATCGAGCCGAGAGCAGGGCCTCCGGAGCGAGCTGCAAGTCGGGGTCTCAGGCAGAGCCAGGCCTGCCCCGCGCGGCGCGCCCGGCTCACCTCGTCCTCCTTATGGTTGCGGATGCCCCGCACCAGGTCCTGCAGGTTCTTGTCGAACATGCGGTCGATGCTGCCCTTGACCATCTTGAGGGCCATCGCGGCGGCCGCTGGCAGGCAGCAGCCCCGGGAGGCCCGAGGCCGGGTGCCGCGCGGGGGTCCGGGGGTCGCGCCTGCTGCCCGTGGAGCGCTGCGCTGTCGGCCGCCGCTGCGAGGCGGGCTCCCAGACCAGGCTGGTGACGGTCCGTGGGGCGGCAGCGGCGGCCACGGCGGCTGGATGTGCTAGACAGGCCGCGATCCCCTCCCCTCACGCTCCACGGCACTTGCAAATGGCGGACGAGATGGCGGCCAGTCAGCTGACCCCGGGACTCCACGGCCGGGGGGCCCACCCCCGGAAGTCCCGCCTCCCAAGGAGTCTGTCCCCCACCTAGCTGAATATCTACGTTTCCCCGACGACACCAGGCTGCGGAAGGGAAACCAGGACAACGCCCTCTGAGCCCACTGGCCCCGCCCTCTCCGTAATCAGGGCTCTTTCCTGTCATTGGTTGGCGTCTTCTGGGGCTCCAGCTACTTCCTCGTTTGGCTTATAACCACGCCCCCTAGTTGAGACCTCCCTGCCTCTCAGATAATTGACAGCTGTGGGCGGGGCGCCCACGTGGAGCCTCACTGTCAAGTTTCAAGACAAGAATCCAGCTCCGCCTTCTTTAATTCTAAAAGCTGACTCTACCTGAAAACCTGCAAACCTATCGCTACGGTGAACGGATCCTGTGTCTCCTGCCCTTCTCACCAAATCTTGTGAGATGGGTAGGACAGGCCATAACCATGGCCCAGAAAGAACTAGGATCCCCAAAGCATTAATTTATTCAACATTTATCGAGGGCCTTCTGTGTGTGCCAGGAATGGTAACGAGCGCTGCACACAACAGTGAATGCGATACACTCAGTGCCAGCCCTCTAGATAAACCATTCAGAGAGTAAAAATGCACGCCATAAACTGAGATAAGACTTGTAATAGATATATCTGACAACAGACTAATAGCTACAATGTGGTTCAACAAACAGAAACCAAGCAGAATATAAATTCTTACAATTAATGAGAAAAAGGCAACCCCGTTAAAACACATCAAAACAAGAACATGTATTTCATAAAAGAAGACATCCAAATGGCCAATGGGTGGGTATATTTATAAGGTGCTTCATCTCATTAGTCATCAGGGAAATTTAAACCATAATGAGATACCTCTGTACCCCCATGAGAATGGCTAAAGTTAGAAAGACTGATGTTTTTACACTTCAGGTAGGAATATAAAACTACACAGCTACATTAGACACCTGCCTGGCTGTATCATTTGAAACTAATATATGGCCCTAGCTGGTGTGGATCAGTTGGGTGGAGCGTCACCCTGTAGACCGAAATGTCGGGGCCCATACTAGAGGCAACGAATTGATGTTTCTCTCTGTCTCCTTTCCTTCCTCTCTCTCTAAAATAAATAAGCATATCCTTGGATGAGGATAATTTTTTTTTTTTTAATTTAAAAGCTGCCCTGGCTGGTGTGGCTCAGTGGATTGAGCACGGGCCTGGGAAACAAATGACTGCGGTTCGATTCCCAGTCAGGACACAGGCCTGGGTTGTAGGCTAGTTCCCAGCAGGGGATGCATGAGAGGCAACCATACATTGATGTTTCTCTCCCTCTCTCCTTCCCTTCCCCTCTAAAGGTAAAGAAATAAAATCTTTACAAAAAAGAAGCTAATGTATGCAGCTACCTGACGGGATGGGTAGCTCAGTTGGTTGTGTGTTCTATCAAGGTCAGAGCACATACAAGAATCAACCAGTGAATGCATAAATAAGTGGAATGAAAAATCAATGTTTCTTTCTCTCTCTCTCTCCCTTCCTCTCTCTCTAAAAATTAATAAATAAAAATAAACTGGGTCTATGTGACCCAGCAGTTCCACTATTTTTCCCAACAAGTATGCAGTAACATAGGCCTTGACTGGTGTGCCTCAGTTGTTTGGGTGTTGTCCCACAAAGGGCACATGCCTACGTGGCAGTTTGGTCCCAGTCAGAGTGCAAGCAAGAGGCAACCTGATAGATGTTTCTCTTTCACATTGGTGTTTCTCTCCCTCCTTTTTCCCTTCCTTACCCTATCTTAAAAAAAAGAAGAAGAGCCATGGTTGGTGTGGCTCAGTGGATTTGAGCACTGGCCTGCGAACCAAAGGGAAGTTGGTTCAAATCCCAGTCAGAGCACATGCCTGGGTTGCAGGCCAGGTGCCCAGTAGGGGGCGGGCAAGAGGCAACCACACATTGATGTTTCTCTCCCTCTCTTTCTCCTTCCCTCTCCCTCTCTCTGGAAATGAATAAATAAAATCTGTAAAAAATAAAAATATCTCACTAAAAAATAAATCTAATTAAAAACTAAGGCAGGAAGGTGGAGGCAACACACATCCTGGCAGACTCCGGCCTGCTCTGTGTATGCAGATCGGGGTGAAAGGTGGGGCTTGGGAAGGCAGCAGGGGAGGAGTTAGCGGTCCTGTGAAAAAGGGGGTGCTGGGGATGGAGCTCCCATTTCCCCTCCCCTGAGCACTAACAAGGTAGAACTAGGTCTCCTTCCTTCTTCATTCCTGACCCTAAGGATTTAGCACACAATCAAGCTCATGACGGTCGAGTGGATGCCTAGATGAGTGACTGGAATGTTAATTCCTAGCTCAGCATCATGGTCCCATAGAATTTCCTGCCATGAAGGACATGTCCTTCACCTGTGTTCTACACTGTGGCAGCCACCAGCCACATGTGGCTACTGAGCACTTGAAATGTGGTTACTGGCATTAGACACTGCATTTGAAGTCTTACTCAAAATTGAACATATCAACAAACAAAAAATTGAGTATATCAACAAACAAGAAATTAACAAGAGTTGGCAAGGGTGTGAAGAAATTGGAGCCTTCATGCGCACTGCTAATGGGAATGGAAAATACTGCAGCCACTGTGGAAAACAGTCTGGTGGTTCTTGAAAGAACTAAACACAGAATAACCATATGATCTAATGATCCTCTGCTGGGCGTATATCCAAAAGAATTGAAAGCAAGGACTCAAACAGATCTTTGCACATGTGTGTGTTCACAACAGCATGATTCACACTGGTCGAAAGGTGGTAGCAACCCAAGTGTTCATGGATGAACCTCGAAGACAGTGCAATAAGCCAGACACCAAAGGACAGGTGCTGTATGATTCTACTTTATGAGGTCCTTAGAGGAGTCAGATTTATAGAAAGTAGATGGTGAGTGCCTGGGGCTGGGGAAGAAGGGTTGGGGGCTTACTGTTTAACGGGGACAGAGTTTCAGTTTGGGAAGATGACAAAGTTCTGGAGACAGATGGTGATGACGGTTGCACAACAAAATGAATGTACTTACTGCCACTGAGCTGTGCAGGTAAAATGGTAAATTTAACGTTATGTGTATTTTACTACAATAAAACACTGAATATGGTGGCTAGCGAGGGCCGTGTTAGAGAGCGCAGATTTAGACAATGGTCATGTGGGGAGGGATGAGGTGCAACAAGGGGGTCTGCAGTCCGAAAAGACCTTGATTATGCTCCCAGTTCTGCTGGGGACTCAGGCAAGCCATTATGAGAGCCTCAGTGTTCTCATCTGTCCTGGGGTCAAAAATTAAACAAGAGTCTCAGTTCATGGAGCAGCACTAGGATTCATCCAGGATTTCTCAACTGTGGGTGATCTTGCTCCCAGGGGACAATGGGCTGTGTCTGGGGACATCTGTGGTTGTCACAACTGAGGGTGCTTCTGACACCTAGTGGATGGGAACCAGGGATATTGCTTAACTCCCCTCAGTGGCCAGGATGTCCCCCCTCATAGGGAGTGCACGACCCAATGTTAGCAATGCTGCAGGAGGAGACTCTGCTCTAGAAAAAGCAAACTATAGTGACAGAAAGCAGATCAGTGATTGCCTGGGGCAAGGGCTGGGGATGGTCACAGCCTGGCACAAAGGAAGTTTGAGGGTAATGGAGACCTTCCCTATCTTGATTATACTGATAGTTTTACAGGATATGCGCATGTCCAAACTTATCAAATTCTATAATTTAAATATGTACACTTTTATCATGTCAGTTATACCTGAATAAAGCTTTTTTTAAAGTGAGGCCCCCATAATACTCTGTTCCTTTTCCTGCTGAATATTTCTCTGTAAAATGTATCACCTTCCAGCAAACCATATTTTTTACCTTGTCATTTTGTTTATTAACAGTCTCCACCACTTCCTCCACCCCAAACACAAATCATCTGATCTAGAGATCTCTGTCACTTTGTTTGCTATAGGTGCTTAATAAATGTTAGGTTAATGAAGACTAAGGTTTTGACAGGAGTGGATTTTTACAGTACTGAGAGCTAGTGGGCTGCCCGCAAATCCCAGGACAGCCAGCAGAGGACAGTGCTTGCCAGACTCAAAGAGGAGCGGATCTTTGAAAGGATCTTTGCCTGAAGCCCTGAGGCTCCAACTTCTGTGATCGGTTCCAGCTCCACCCTGAATCTACACATGCCCCATCCACCCAACCACTCATCCATCCATCCATCCACCCACCCATCATGTGTCCATCCATTCGTTCAATAACATACTGAGTGTCCACTGTGTGCCAGCTTTGGCAATAAGCAGAGATGGAGGACCAAAATTAGCCAAGAGACGGTTTGAGGGGAGTCCTCCCGGCAGACGTCAGGTGAAAGGCTAGAATAAACAGCAAGGCGGAAGAACAGAGAGGAGGCTGGTGCGGTTGGACTTCTGTGAGCAAGGAGGGGAGTGAACAGAGACGAGACTGGTGAGTTCCACAGCGGCCAGATCAGGCATCACCATACAGGAGCATTCACTGAATGCTCATGATGTAGGCCACGTGTGTTATATTTTGATGCTTCAGACAATGGACAAGGATCATCTCTTTTTGCTCTTCATACTAGAGGCTCAGTGAAGTAAGGTCAATTAACCAAAACCCCACAGCAGGTAAGTTGCCATGTTCACACTCAGTTCTCAAGTTTTTCTCCTATTCAGGTGCCTTTCAATACAACTCAGACACCATTAACAGGTTCTCTCACCTGCACTTGGGTTCACTGCTTTGAAGCTCTCTCAGTCCAATGAGGGGGAACCTAGTATTTTAGCCAGCAAGTGTTGTGGTAACGCTGTACATCAAAGTATACCAAAGCTGGGGGCTTACACTATCATTATTTATTCTCAGCTGCAGGTCAGCTGGGCATCTACAGATGTAACCTTGGCTCAGCTGGTATTGGTTCCAAGCTTTGGGCTGGCCCATGTGTGTTCCATGCAGTGTGCACTGGAAAATGTTTAACAGCTGGATAGTGGGAGGAGGACATCCATTTGTTATCTTGCCAATTTCTATGGTGTAAATACTCCCACTGTGGCTGATTAAGGTACCACTGTGACATCACTGAATGCAGGGTTGGGAAGAGATGTTCAGTAGTGGGTTATTATAGACTGTTGCAGTGTGTTCAGGATGCTATAACAAAAATACTAGAGATTCAGTGGCTTATAAACACAGGCATTGATTTCTCACAGTTCTGGAATCTGGAGGTCCAAGTTCAAGGTGCCAGTAGGTTCAGTGTCTGGTGAGAGCCACTTCCTGGTTCATAGAAGGCACCCTCTCCCTGTGTCCTTACATGATGTAAGGGGAAGAGCTCTCTGGGGTCTCCTTTATAAGGGCATTAATACCATTCATGAGGGCTCTGCCATTATGACCTAATTAGGCTTCGGATATGATTTTGGGGGAACGTGTTCAGTCTATAGCATATACTATTTCCACCATATTGACAACACATGTAAATAACATCAGAAAAATGGTAGAATAGTGAAACAACTGGGAATAGTGAGTTTCGAGTATTGATTACTTTTGCTTTAATTACATTTAATTGTATGTTTGCATTATTTGATTTTTAATTCTCACTGTGTTTAGAAACCAGATCACAAAGTTCTCAAACATTTAACGATGAGTCAGTGTGAGCCGGCTTCAGCACACTACTGGTTGCCCATGTCTGTCTATGCTCCCTTTCCTGGGCCAGCATGGTACCAGGTGCAACTTTTGAGAACCTGCCATCGTTTGATTGGTCAGAGCAAGTCAGGGCCACACACACATACATGCATGCGCACACACACACTCATGGGTCAGGGACAGGTTCTTCCTAAGGCTGCAAGAATTCAAACTCACCTGAACGAAGTGTGCTGACACAGGGAAGGATAAAGAATCTGAAGGAATAAAACAAGGAATGGCATGTGCCATTGTGGCCTTCCCTTAAAAAAAAAAAACTACTGAGCTATGTCTAGGAAAAACTCACTTCTCCTCCCGTGTGTGTTTCCTTTACTCACACTACTGCCATGCTCACAATCCTTCTAAACCCAGATATGTGGAATTTTTCCCCTACACAAAAGCAATTTTCTGTGACATCACCTGGGAGTCCTACAATTCAACTCACTTCCGACACCATCTACCTGGAGGTGGCATCAGACCCCACAGGTTAAGTTTCTGTCTCATCAGACTGTCCCCACTTCAGACACCAAGCACAGGTCCAGGTTGTCATCTGTGCTTCTGACTGACAGGCTATTGATGGGAAGTCACCACAACTTCCTCCTTGGGTTTGATGAATGTGTTAGAGCTGCTCATAGAACTCAGAAAGACAGTTTACTTACTATGTATTGATTATAAAAGGATGTGATAGCCCTGACTAGTGTGACTGAGTTGGTTGGGCACTGCCAGCACAGCAAAAGGCTGCCAGTTTGATTCCTGGTCGGGGCACATGCCTGGGTTGCAGGTTCAGTCCCCCAGTCAGGGTGCATACGAGAGGCAACCAATGTACCTCACTCACACTGATATTCCTCTCTCTCTCTCTTTCCCTCCCTTCCCCTCCCTCTAAAACAAAAATAAATACAAAAACAAAACAAAACCTGCATTAAAAGGACATGATAAAGGGCACAGATCAACAGCCAGATGAAGGAGATGCATGAGACAGGGAATGTGGGAAGGGAAGCAGAGCTTCCATGCCCTCTCCAAGCCCACAGCTCTCCCCAAACCTCCACATGTTCGCCAACCCGAAGCTCCCAAAGCCCTAAGTCTTTGGGATTTTTATGAAGGCTTTGTCACATAGGCATGATCAATTGTTAATTCAATCTACACTTCCTCTCCCATCCCTGGAGGATGGGGTGGAGCTGAAAGTTTCAAGCTTCTAATCATGGCTTGTTCTTTCTGGGGATCAGCCCCATCCAGGAGCCACCCAGGGTCACCTTAGAACAAAAGACACTCCTCTCATCCAGGAAATTCCCAGGGATTTAGGGCCTCAGTATCAGGAAATGGGTAGACACAAAATATCAGAACAAAAGATGCTCCTAAGTGCTCTTATCACTTAGAAAATTGCAAGGGTTTTAGGAGCTCACAAAGTATAATTTACACAAAATTCATCCTTTTCAATGTCCAATTCAGTAGTTTTTGTTATATTCAAAAGTTGTGTGACCATCACTCTCTAATTCTAGGACACTTTTATCATCAAAAAATAAAAAACAAAAATACCCTATAACCATTAGCAGTCACTTCTTATCCCCTCCCCCAGCCCCTGACAATCACTGACCCATCTCCTGTACCTGTGGATTTGCCTGTTCTGGACATTTCACATAAATGGAATGACACACCATGTGGCCTTTTCTGTCCGGCTTCTCTCACTGAGCACCATGTGTTCAAGGTCCACCCACGTTGTAGCGGGTGTCAGTGCTTCTCTCCTTTTCTTGGCCGAATAATAGTCCAGTGTTTGGATGAACCACATTGTGTTTATCCATGATATGTTCATGGGTATTTGCGTTATTTCCACTTTTTGGCAATTACGAATGATGCTGCTGTGAACATTCATGTACAAGTGTTTGGTGGACATACACTTTCATTTCTCTATGCCTAGTGGTGGAGTTGCTGGGTCACATGATGCCTCTATGTTTAGCTTTATGAGAAACTTTCAGACTTGTTTTCCACAGTAGCGGCCCCATTTTATATTTCTATCAGCAATGTATGTGTTCTAATTTCTGCACATCCTCTCCAACACCTACCTGTCTTTTTTATTCTAGCCATACTAGTGGGTACGAAGTGATACCTCGTTGTGTATTGACTTGCATTTCCCTGATGGCTCCTGATGTTGAGCAGCTTTGCATGAGCTCATTGACCATTCACGCGTCTTCCTCGGAGCAATGTCTATTCAGATGTTTTGCCTCTTTTTGAATTGGGTTTTATTATTAAGTTCTAAGAGTTCTTTACATATTTTATATACATGTCTCTTATCAGATATCTGACATGCAAATATTTTCTCCAATTCTATATGTTGTCTTCTCATTTTCTCAGTGGTATTCTTTGAAGCAAAAAAGGCTTTGGTCTGATGATGTGATTTATTTATATTATGCACGTTCTTCTGAATATTTTTTGGTGAACAAGTGCTCTCATTTCTTGTGGTTAGATATCCAGGACTGGAACTGGGTCATGGGTACGAGCATGTTAGTTTTAACAGTTGACACCAAACAGTCTTCCAAAGGAAGAATTCACAATTCCGGCAGCAGTGGATGGGTGTTCTGTTGTTATTTGTTCTCATCAAGACTTGGTTTTGTCAACAATGTTTGTTGGGTGAATGTATGCATGTAAGGTGATTGTTAAGATGCCCAGCTGGCAGATTAAGAAGCTGGGTCTTGGAGAGGAAGGTGGCTTGCCCTGGTCACCCAGAAGGTCAGAGACAAAAGCCATTTGGCTCAAAGTTGGAAAATACTTTCTGCTTCTGCCTTTGAAGGGCAGAGTCCTTAGGGCTATGCTTGGTGACTGGGTGAGTGACTGTGCACCTCCTGCCCCAGAGACACCAATTAGGCTGCTGCAGGCTCCTGGTGGCTGGGGAAGGGGTCCCAGCAATTTACTCATCATCTTGCATCACCTATGGTCCTTGTAACCACAGGCACTAGGTCTACAGGGAGGACATGGAGAGGACAGCAACTTCTGTCAAGACAGCAGTGCAAGTCAGGCCACCAGGGAGGTGACTAAGGAGCCTGGAGGGGTCCGGGCCAGGCCAGTGCTCCACCAGGAGCTTAACCTGATGGCACAGCTTGGGCATTGCTTTCCCCACTGTCAGGTGGAGCTATGATATTCCCTGCTGGCCTAATCTCATGGAAAAGGAAGGGCAAGTGTGTTAATTATGTTAACATTGATAATAATGAGCATATTTATCAATCATTTAAAATAAGCTTTGTCCCTGGCTAGCATGGTTCAGTGGATTGAGCACCGGCCTGCAAGTTGAAAGGGCACTCACTAGTTAGATTCCCAGTCAGGGCACACGTCTGGGCTGGGGCCAGGTCCCAGCTGGGGCATGTGAGAGGCAACAGATTGATGTATCTCTCCCATGTCTCTCTCTCTCTCTTTCTCACTCCCTTCCCCTCTATCTTAAAGTAACTAAAATTTAGCCCTGGCTGGTGTGGCTCAGTGGATTGAGCACCAGACTGCAAAGCAGAGGGTTGCTGGTCCGATTCCCAGTCAGGGCACGTGCCTGGGTTGCAGGCCAGGTTCCCCAGAGTGGGGATCGCAAGAGGCAACCACACAGTGATGTTTCTCTCCCTCTCTTTCTCTCTCCCTTCTCCTCTGTCTAAAAATAAGTAAATAAATAAAAATCTAATAATAATAATAATAAAAGTAACTAAAATTTTTTAAATAAATGAAATGAAATAAGCTTTGTCTATGGTGCCTCACTTAATGCCCATATGTGGTTCACATAAAAATCTCAGGCTTAGGATATTTGTCCAAAACATAATCACCAAAAAGGCAGAGTGGGAATTTGAACCCACCTGAATTTCTACCTGGGAGTCTCACTTTCACCCCCACCCTACCTGCCCTCAGCAGGAGGCTCTAATTGGGCCTCAGCTGGCTAGAGCTGTGGGCCCCTGCTAGGCTGCTTCCCATACTATGGCTGGCTGCTATGGTCAGGCAACCAATCCCTGTCAAGGAACTGTATGCACATGACAGTATCACATCATAACAAATATGGCTACCCAGGCTCCAGGGAGTGCCTGGGGCCAATTTTCCAAAAGGCTGCTATGGGCTTGGCAGGTGCTTAGATTTCTGGGTAGGAATGCCACCTAAAATACTACTCAGTTAAACTTCAATTTCAGATAAACAATGAATTTTGTTTCATATAAGCATGTTCCTTTGGGGACCTACTTACAATAAAAAAATTGCCCTGGCTGGTGTGGTTCAATGAATTGAGCACTGGCCTGTGAACCACCAGGTTACCGGTTTGATTTCCCATCAGGGCATAGGCCCCAGTTGTAAGGCTCGTCCCC
Organism: Carollia perspicillata; assembly: GCA_004027735.1. NCBI lineage: Eukaryota > Metazoa > Chordata > Mammalia > Chiroptera > Phyllostomidae > Carollia > Carollia perspicillata. Next base: position 41,552 of record PVKM010000496.1, on the reverse strand, counting down.
AGTAGGGGGCCCTCAAGATGCAACCACACATTGATGTTTCTCTCCCTCTCTTTCTCCCTCCCTTGCCCTCTCTAAAAATAAATTTTTAAAAAATTGTTCATCGTTTACCTGAAATTCAATTCTAACAGAATCCTGTATATTCACTTGCACTCTCCACTGCAGGCACAGGGAGAAAGGGAAAAAGGACAGAAGAAGCTAATGAGGAAATCTGTCCCTGCATGGGGAATAAATGTGCTTTTGACCCTGGCCCCACCTGCTTCACTCATATCGCAGCCCCAGCCTCTCCCAAGACCCTCTCTTCTTTCCTCCTATGAAGAGGACAGTTGAAACATGCCTTATTTCTCTCTCTTCTGATGCTCACGACATCCACTGGGACGTCATGAGAACAAATTTACTGACCCCGTTATACTAATGCAAGAACTCTGGCTTCTCCAACGTTACATACAAAAACTGAGACTGAAGACCTGGGAGTAACAGCAGCTAATTCCAGCTTTGTTCTCTGTGTTTCAGAAACAGCCCTTTTCCCACCACCGACCCCCTTCACTGGTGAAGCGCATCTGACAAAGACCTCCAGGGACACAATTATGATCCCAGAAAGTTAGATTTATGAACTTTCTGAAGCAAGAGACACCACATGTAGAAGTATAGGGCACCTCATCAAAGAGCAAGAGAGAGAGAGAGAGATTATAGGATTTGGGGGGAAAAGCCGAGTTCAGGTAATATTTACATGAAACAGTTTGATAGGCTCAAAGCTAAGCAGAGTTTTGTGTAGAGGTTGGCACTAAGCTTAGCCTAAGAAGTCAATGCAGGGTCCTGTTTCCTTGGAAACTAATAAGTGGAGTGTTGTGTCTAGACATCCTTTATTTTGAAGTTTTGTACCTGGGCTGGAAATTCAGGCTGCTTCTCTGGATCAAAGTGACCTGTTGGGTTCAGACCCTCCAGGCAAGAGTAAGAAGTCATCTGCTTATCATAGAGACTGAAAACAGCAAAGATTCTGACAATCTATGACTTTGGAGAACAATGTATCTTTAATACGTTAATATCCTTAATGTGATTAACAAAAGCCAATTGTAAAAACTCACATGACATATCCCTGACCCATCACATTGAATGCTAAAAAGGCCACAACATCCAGAACCCAGACTGTGGTTTCTAACCACTGGTTCTCCAGTAAAAGGAACCAGAGCTCCATGGAGAAAGGGCTGATTCTAGACTGGGGCAGGAACTGTACAAAATGAGTCTGGAGCAGCTTCTAGTACCAAAAAGTAAGTGTTAAAAAGTCCACCATAATGATGGGGATTTGTCAAAGGGACAGAGGGACCAATTAAAAGAGCTCCCAATACCCAAAGCTGAAACCATTCTTGTGACAAAACAGTTGGATTATAACCCAAAATATAACATAAATGCCCATGACTCCATATTGATATAAACAAGTGGTTAATGTATGGGAGAACAGAACTCTCCCAGGCAGGAGGATTCATAATCAATTACATGAATATTCAGCTTTCTAGGAGAAGTATAACTTCCACCCCACAAATGTGGGCTATGCATAGTGACTATCTTTCAAAGAGTCCACAATGGAAAGGAGGGTGTAAATTTGTAGTGGAGAACTGACAGACATACCTCAGCCAGGGAATCAAGATCAATGTTAATGGTGAGGAGTCATGGTGACCCATGACTTTTAATAGGATGGGATGAGAAGAGCCCTTTGCCTCTGGGGTCTTCCTCCGAGAACCCATCACCCCAGTCTAACCATGAGAAAAACACCTGACAAACCCCAACTGAGGGACGCTTTCTGCCCTTGAATTAGTGCTTAGACCATTTACATGTAATAAGTATCAATATGGCTGGGTTCAAATCTACCATCTTGCTATTTTCCATTTGTCTCTTCTGTTCTTTATAATATTTTCCTTCTTCATTTGCCTTATTTTATTTTAGAGAGGGAGAGAAACATTAATGTGTGAGTGATACATTGATTGGTTGCCTCTTGCATGCCCCCAACCGGAGACCAGGCTCGCAACCCAGGCATGTGCCCTGACTCTGTATTGAACCAGAGACCTTTTGGTTTTCAGGCCAGCACTCAATCCACTGAGCCACATCAACCAGGGCAATAAATAAATCTTTCAAAAATAAAATAAAATTCCCTAAAATAGCCCTACCTATTTGAGAGCAGAGCAGGTCCCCAGTTATCTAACCCCTACAGTTAGCAGTCTATCGCCTTCTTCCTGTCCACAGACTCTTGGGGCCCTGCCTGTCACAGCACTGGCTAACAGCTTGAGCTCTGGGGCTAGACCAACACAGCTCAACCACTGACAACCACTTGTGACTCAGGCAAGTCACTGAACCCCTCCGTGTTTTTCATTTGCAAAATGGGATATTTATAAATTGTCGTTGGGAGACAAATGCCCCCATTCCAAAGATGTCCACACCCTAATCCCTGGAACCTGTGAATCTGTTAGGCCATGTGGGAAAGGGGAAGTAAAGTTATAGACAGCATTACAGTTGTGAATTAGCTGACCTTAAATTGAGTTTATCCTGAACTACCTGGTTAGACCCAAGGGAATCACAGGCTCCTTAAAAGTACAAGGTCAGAGAGATGGCATCTTGAGAAAGAGTTGGCCTGATGCTGCTGGCCTTAAAAATGGAGAAAGGGCCACAATCCAAGGAGTGCAGGCAGACTCTAGAGGCTGGAACAGGCAAGGGAATGGATCCTCCCCTAGGCCTCCAGCAAAGAATACAGGCCTGCAGATGCCTGGATTTTAGCAGTCAGGGTTCTCCAGGGAAACAATATTGTGATAGTGAATTTGTGTTACATTAAGCCACTAAATTTGCAGTTCATTTGTTACAGCAGCCACAGGAAATGGATACAAAAACAATGCCATTCACAGGGTCCTTGTAGGATCAAGTGAAATTATATGAAAAGTGCATGGCCCAGCCTAGGCATGCAATCAGTGCCTAATGATTGGAAGTGATTTCATCGCCAAAGTCCCCCAATGCAGGGAACGCAGAAGCCGTGGACTTCGGAAAGATCAGTGGGCTGGGTCTCGGAGCAGGAGCAACTGGCAGCAATTCTTCTGTTCTGTGCAATCACACTGTCGCTTCTGAGACTTTACCATGGGCTGTGAAGAGCTGTCAGCTCTGCCATTTTCCTTCTGAGGGAAATTTGGTGAAATCACTGAGACTTCCAAGAGGAGCTGGTGACAATATTACATCCTCTGGAGGCCTCTTTCCTGTGAAAAACCTTCGCGCTTGTGGTCCTGGGGGTTCTTGGATATCGTGAAGGCCACCAGCATAGTAGAAATGGTCATAAGCTAAATTCCCACTGGAAGAAAATGCTGTCTGGTAGGGCGTTGAAGTGTCTGGGATCTTGTGTGTCATGAAAGAGGGAGAATGTTGGTGAGGTTCCTGCTACATTTGGGGATATGCAAGAGGCATTTGCAAGAGGCGAGTGTCCTGCTGCCTTACGTCAGGGGCTAGCACACTCTCTGCAAAGGTCCTTGGAATAAACACCTTTGGCTTTGCAGCCCAGGTAGTCTCTGTCATAACAGTCAACTGTGCAGCTGTAGGGAGAAAAGCGCCAAAGATGATGTGTAAAGGAATGTGTGTGGTTGTGTTCCAATAAAACTTTATTTAGGAAAACAGGGGTAGGCTGGATTAGATCCTGTCTGAAACTAATCCTCCTCAGGGGAGAAGGAATAGGCCCTTAAAGCCTCCCAAAGGAGCCTCAAGATCTGGAAGATTCCATTTTTATCCCTTTACGGCCATCAGAGCATCACGATATACAAAAGCCCGGCTCTCTTACTGTGGGATGAGACCATAAACAGCAGGCATGAGCCCTCTGGGTCAGTCGGCCTGCAACTGACCCACTAAATGACCCTGCACATGGGAGTGGCAAGACCAGCAGAACTGCCTGGCTGGGCCCAGTCCAAATTGCCAGCATATAGAACAAAGAGCTAACTGAACCAGGGTTGTTTTAATCCTGGTCAGGGGTCAGGGGTTAGGGACATATGCTCTGACAACTCTCCCGGGAAGCCCTGCAAACACACATGGCAAAGGGCGTGGATGCGCACAGTCCTCCTGCAGGAAGACTCACCTGGTCGGGAGCAGCAACTTCCCTCTCCCTTCCAGTGCTGACCACTGGTATGTGTTTCTTACAAGTCAAGAAGAGCCTGCTTACATGCAAGCATGTTTCAAGTATGTGTATGCATACATTTAAATACAAATATCAGCTTGTTCAATACCTTGCTTTTTCACCTAACATCATTATGTCACATATGCCTTCCTCCACGTGGATATCTTTTGGACATCATTCCAAAGTTATGTCTGCAGGATGAGCTTAAACTCGGCATACGGATTTACAATACTTCTTCCCTGCTGACACAGAGGCATCTGTGCCTCCAGTCCTGCCAAGAATGATCTCACTGACCCCAGGACAAAGCAAATGAGGCAGCGGGAATGCAGCAAGGGGACTCCCACAGGGTTCTAGATTTCTGTGGCACAAGCCTACCCTTGTCTGCAAAGCTGGTCAGGTCAGTGTGATTCTATGTGCTACCACTGTTGTTTTTTTCTTAAATGAAATTAGATAGGTTTCAGGTAAGGGTGCAATTCTATAGTACATCTGTACATTGTATTGTGTGTTTACCACCCCAAGTGTTTCTTTTTAAAATTGCAACAAAATATAAGCAAAATTTACCATCTTAACTATTTTTCAGTGCACAGCTCAGTGGCATTCAGCACATTCACACTGTTGTGTAGCCATCCCCACCGTCCGTCTCCAGAACTTTCTCACCTTCCCAAGCTGACACTCTGTCCCTATTAAACACTGACTCCCTCCTGAGCCCCTGGCTCAGGCTATCCACTGTCTGTCTACAGATCTGACTCCTCCATGGACCTCCTGTGAGTGGAATCACAAGGCATTTGTCCTTTGTGTCTGGCTATATCACTGAGCTTAACATCCTCAAGGTTCATTTCCTTCTTCCTTTTTATGGCTGAATAACATTCTAGTGTGTGGATGGGCCGCATTTTGTTTATCCATTCATCTGTTCATGGAAATTTTGGGTGCTCCTGCCTTTTGAGTATTGTGAGTGATGCTTCCACGAACACTGGTTACAGCGTTTGAGTCCCTGTCTTCAACCCTTGCGGATGTACGCCTCGGCGCAGCATCAGCGGGCCACGTGGTTTAACTGTGTTGAACTGTTCCAGGCACCGCAGACTGTTTGCCACAGCAGCAGCACCATTTTACACTCCTGCCCACATAGACCTAGTTTTATGCTATTCCCTTACAAAATTACTTGAGGGGTGACATACAAACAACCACACAAATGCACTGATGTTAAGTTGTTAAGTGAATACTTAATAAATTTTACCTCTTTTTCTCCAAGTAACCACCACACACCACAGACCACAGTGTGGAACATACCCATCCCCCGAGAAGTCCCATGCCCCTTCCCAGGCAACACCCCCCAGCGACAACAACCTGTCCGACTTAACACCACTGATAGTTTTTTCCTGTTTTTGAACCTCATCTAAATGGAGCTATAAAGCAAGTCTTGACTTTTTGTGTTTCACTGCCTCCACCCAACCACTGTGGTTGAGTTCCATCCAGTCTGGTTTGTCAGTAGTTCTCTCCTTTTTAAATGTCGTGTGGTGTCCCTTTGTACAAAGATACCACTTACTCACCCATTCTGATCTGGAAGGACATGTAAATGGTTTCTGACTGCCTGCTATCATGAATAAAGCCGTGGGAGAACATTCTCGTGCACCTCTTTCAATGGTGACTCAGACGCTCATCCCTGTTGGAGGTACCACCCCCGCCCGGAGGGGAACTGCTTGGATGCGGAGTACTCGGAATTAGCTCTGTGGGTCCAGCCAAATAGTTGTCCAACATGGCTGCTCCATCTGCACTCCTGCCAGCAAAGCACTGGAGTTCTAGTGACTTTCCATCCTGACCAATACTAGACGCTGCCAGCCTCTCTAATTTTGGCTCTTTGAGGGAGACGAATGTCCCCCACACTTTCAAAGGTTAATAGTGGCGTCTTGGCTGGTGTAGTTCAGTGGACTGAGCAAGTTGCTGGTTCAATTTCCCAGTTGGGGGCATGGAAGAGGCAACCAATTGATATTTCTCTGGCACACTGATGTTTTTTTCCCTCTCCTTCTCCCTCCCTTTTCCTCTCTCTAAAAATAAATGTAATCTTTAAAAAAAAAGATAATGGTGGCCAGGTGATCAAAGTTAACATCAGCAGTCATAAGTCCTGTTGATGGTGTACACCCTTCATGCGGTCTGGTGAGAAGAGCATTTCGTCTGTTTGGGTCTTCCTCCTCATGTCCCGGAACCCTAGTCTAACCGTAAGAAAGACACCAGAAAAAAATCACAAATAAATTGAGTGACAAAATACCTGACCAGTACTCCTCAAAACTTTCAAGGTATTAAAACCCAGGGAAGTTGGAGAAATTGTCATAGCTCGGAAGAGACTGGGACAGGAAAAAATGTTAAGGGAAAACTAAGAAAATTCAAATAAAGTCTGGACTTCAGTTGATAATAATGTATCAAGACTGGTCCTCTAGTTTCTACAAATGTATCATACTGATGTGATACGTTACAAATAAGGGAAACTGGGTACAGGGGCTGTAGGCACATGAACACCCTGTCCCATCTTTCCAATTTTTTTTTGTAAAGTGTATTTAACAAAGATAATACTGTATTTCCTTGATTTGAACATGCCTGGGCTTCTTTCCATCTTTACATTTTTGATATCTGGATGTATCCATCTTACGAGCAATAGCAAAGGAATGTTCCCAGCCCCCCCCCCCCCACAGGTGTGAGTTGTTGTGAGCAGGGGGGTTGCTCTGGAGCTGGAGAACAAGATCATGGGGGAAGTGTGATGCCTCTGGAGGTATTTAGAGCCACAGGACACGATGAGCCAGGTCACTTAGGGAGTGATTCTGACATGGCTGGTGCTCTGGCCCTTTCTGTTGAACGTAACTATTTTGAGAGTCCAACAGCCAGCATCTGTATCTTGTACCTGGGGACATGCCCAGGACTGTGCAGGCCAGAAGTATCTGGGAATTCATATCTCCATTCGACTCCCCGCTGCCCCCAAATTGATAGGTTTTGGTGTAGAAGTACTCTAGTTCTCTTGCCTCTCGGGTGGGCTAGTTCCAAAGTGTGTGCACCCAGTCCCTCTGATGATGAAGATCCAGCTGCCCCCTGTGGCAGCTGCTGTGAGAACCACTCTCTTTTGGCGTCTTCTCTCCCTTTGTGTCACTGCCTGCTGCACCGTGCTGTTGTCTGCATCTCTCAGATCGACAACCTGCACTCAGGCCGTCATTCTCAGAGTCACGGGGAACTCAACCTATGTGATGGGACAGTGACACGATGAAAGGAAATACTTGGTAAAGAGATGTCTAGGGGGCCTTAGAGACCATCACAGCTGGGGTCTAGTCCCACTACTCCAGCTCTCAGTGGTAGGTGGGATCTGCATGGTGTCTGTCATTTCATCCACTTGTCTGAACCCCACCCGGCTGCCCCATTCCAGGTCATCTCAGGATGCAGAAATGAATGGGATGGAGTCCCTGCCCTCAGGGATTCTGCAGGAACCAACAGGTCAGAATAATATCGGAGCAGGGTCTCCCTTGGCACTGCTGACACTGGGGCTGGGTCATTCTCTGTGGCAGTGTCCCGGGCACTGTAGGGTGTCAAGCAGCATCCCTAAACCCCACTCATTAGGTGCCAGGAGTACCCTTAGTCATGACAACTATAGATGTTTCCGGTCATTGTAGAGTGTCCTCCAAGGGGCAGAGTCACTCTGCTGAGAACAGCTGTGATGATGCTGCCAGCATGGCCCTGGGTGATCTCGGCCCATTGGGGTCAGTGTCTGCACTGAAAGCTGTCCCTCCCTCCACTCCTTCCCCTGCTCTAACACTCCCTGTAACGTCTCCTCCACATAATAAATTACATCTTGCCAGTCCACTGGTCACTGCCCTCTGTTAGAATGGGAACTCTTGTGAGGACAGGGATCCTCATCCGCAACTGCTCTCTTGGCCATTATGCCCCCAGCACCAGGATGAGATTGTCTGCTGTGTTGTAGGTGCTTAATAAACACCAGTTGAATAAAGAATTGAACAAAAGCGTGAGAGGATGAATGAATAAAGGGTTAGGAAGAAGGAAGGAAGGAGGGGGAGATTCCCTTTCCAGCTCTGTGGGAAGATCAAGCAAAGGGTTAATCTTAAATGGAGTGACTGACCATCCAGCTTGCCAGGGACCAAGGGGTTCCCTGGATTATCGGGATAGTTGTCACCCTACCTAACAGCAATAACAACTGCAACAGCAAGAGTGAAGGTAAATAACTTCTGTTGACCAGGCACTGTTGTAGCACTTTCCATGTTAACTTACTCAACCCTCACAAACATCCTGACATCGGGACTGTTAACAGTGGCTGTTTGTTGGAGTTTAAGTGATTTGCCCAAGGACCCAGGCAAGGAAGGGTGGGCCAGGACTGGAATTCTGGTGGCACAGGGGGGTACAAGGCATATCTGGGGGCCAGCCTTGTTGGGAGAGGTACAGAAAGGTTCTAGAGAATTAGGGATGAGTGAGAGTGACAGCAGAGGGAGGAATCTAAGGAAGAATGTTCTGTGCAGGGGACCAGCATATGTAGATGGCCCTAGGCCCAAGGTCCCACCAGGCCAGGGCTTGCCTTGATATCCCACAAATGGGGGTGGGAGTGGACACGGGGAGGATTTGGACAGGAGCAGCTGCTACAAGCCACTCTCTGGTTGGCTGCCTGAATCAGGGTCTGAGAGGACCCTAGGTCCTCTGCAGAAAGTGGAGGGAAGGAGACATAGAAGGGGAGGAAGCGATGGGGGAGAGATGAAGGAGGGAAGGGGGAGAAAGAGATATGGATGGGGACAGATCCAGGAGAAGGGAGGAAGAAACTGGGGGAGAGAGAGAGGAGAGAGAAGGAGACAGGGGGAGAGGTACAGGAAGAGGAGAGGGAGTTTTCTGAGCTACTGGCTCCAGCTGCTGCTGTGTCTTATGGGATGAGAGCTTAAAATAGCTCCTAGTGCAGGGAGCCTGGGAGCCTGGGAGCCCTGAAGCCCAAATGACTGATTCTCCTCCTTGGTAGGAGGAGGGGTGGCTCTGAGTTTTGGGTGTCTGATGCTGGAAAGAGGGTACTGAGAAGGGACAAAGCAGGAGCCCCTCTCTCTAGGACCTCCCAGGCTGTCCTTGACCACTCCTGGCTGTGAACGTCCCTGTGTAACCCCCGCCTTGGTAACCACCGCCCAGACTTCTAACCGCTCAGTCAGCAGGCCTCGTTGCAGTTTCACACAAATGGAAGAGACCACACCTCCCCTTTCAGACCTGGTCCCTTTCCCTCAGCACTGCTTGTGAGGATCACCCGCAGGAGTGTGTGTGCTGCTGTCAGAACTCCACAGGGCTCCGCAGCCACTGCACCTTAAGCTTGTGTGAACTTGGACACTTTGCTGAACATTTCTGGCCCTCAGGCACCCTCCCCTGGGAAGAACAGCATTACCTGCCCTCCTGGGCAACTGTGACGCTTAAGTGAGATACTGAAAGGACAAGCAGTCGGCTCCCTGGCTGCACAGAGCCAACATACACATATATAATATATATACAATATATTCACACACACGTACACGTATACAATGTATACACACAGATACATAATATACAGCTGGCACAGAGCTGTGCTCAATTGTCAGTCAGGTGGCTGTGTTAGTGAAGATGTCCCAACAGAATTCATGGGATGTGTGTGCGTACACACAAATGTACATATATATAACACACACACAAGAATGGGTGTGTAATATACAGCATGTATACACATATATAATAAACATATATACACATACACTATACACAGACCTATATATCTATAAAGTGTTTACACGTATGTATATACAGTACATATATACTTTACATATACTACACATGCACAGCACATGTAAATATGTGGGTGTATATACACATTTACATGTATATCACACATATCCCTATGCATTATATATACACACGCATATAAACACATGTATAGGTGTGTATATACAGTGTTTTTATTGGGTTGGCCAAAAAGTCTGTTACATTTTTTCCGTACAATGGCTCTAATAGTGCTTAGTTGTCTGTAACTTTATTCAAAATAATTTTGGTATATTACATTGTGACAGCTATCATATCAGTGTGCATTAAAGAAAACTTATCAAGCCCTGGCTGGTGTGGCTCAGTGGATTGAATACCAGCCTGTGAACCAAAGGGTCGCTGGTTAGATTCCCAGTTGGGGCACATGCCTGGGTTGCAGGCCAGGTCCTCAGTAGGGGATGTTCCAGAGGCAACCACACAGTGATGCTTCCCTATCTCCCTCCCTTCCACTCTTTAAAAATAAATAAGTAAAAGTAAAATAAAATAAACTTATCAAAATTGGTGAATTTTTTTGCAGCCGTTTTAATATTGAAGATGGAAGAAACCATGCAACATTTTCAGACTTTTATGCTTTATTATTTCAAGAAAGGTAAAAATACAACTGAAACACAAAAAAGTTATGTGCAGTGTATGGAGAAGGTGCTGTGACTGATCAGCGGGGTCAAAAGTGGTTCGTCAGGTTTCTTGGTACTATTGACATTTTGGCCAAATAATTCTTTGCTGTGGGGCTGTCTTATACATTGGACATTGTTTAGCAGCATCTCTGGCCCCTGCCTACTAGAAACCAATAGCAGGAGATAGCTGACACACTCCAAATATCCAAATCAATAAAATTATTGGTGAAAATGAAAAACGTGTCTTTTATGGAAAAATGTAATGGACTTTTGCGCCAACCCAATACATATATAACATATACACATACACACTATATACACACGTTTACATATACACTATATATGCACATACATAGTTGTGTATGTGCATATTCGCTATGTATACACGTGTATACTATTAAACACATACATTTATAGAGTTTTACGTCAAGGCTTTGGCTCACCTGGCGGTGCTGCCATCACGTCAGAATCTCCTGCGCTGGGCGCAGCTGGAAACCCAGGGAAGAGCTGATGTTGTAGCTGGAGTCCTCAAGCCCTTAGAGGCAGAGTTCCCTTTTTTTACGAAACTTAATTTTCCTAAGTTCCACGCACATTATAGTGGCACAACCTCCTTTACACAAAGTCGGCTGATTTCAGTGTTAATCTCATCTGAAAAATACCTAGGGGCCACATCTGGGGTAAAGTTTGAGCTTGAAGCCTAGCCCAGCGAACGTGAAGATTAACTCTCCCTAGGCATTTGTGACATTTATTTTTCCTCATGACTATTGTCAGTTAAACCGGCAGCACTCTTCCTTGCCAGCATTGAGTGCCTGGGGTCTGGGCCTAGCAGATACTCAATAAGCGGCATTCCGGTTGAGCGAGTTCTGTACTTCGAGCTGTAGAAAAAGCCTGGACTCCGGCCATCATGTGTAATAAGGAATTATGTCTTAAATTTTGGGGTGAGCGATCCCCTTCTTTCAAGAGCGGGGCTCGAACACCCCATCTCGGACCCCGCAGGGTCTCACCGGGTCCCGGTTTCAGCTGGCTGGGGTGTCCGAGGGCAGCCGAGGACGCGCGTGCGTGCATTAGTGCAGGAGAGTCCATGCGGCGGAAGGGCAGGGGAGGTGCGTGCGGCACGGCGGGCGGGGCAGTGGGCGCGCGCTACTGCATCTCACCGGCCCCCCCCACACGCGTGTGTAGAGTGGTTCGGCCCGGTCCCGGGCTCATTGTGCTCGCCTCACGCCGGCCCAAGATGGCGGCGGCGCTGGAGGCCCCGGTCCTGTGACCACAAAGAGGGAGCCGGGGCCCGGACGGGAGCGCGGGGGCGGCGGCGGCGGCTGCGGCCGAGGCCCAGGCCAGGCCCCCTCCCCTCAGCCTCCCGCCCGCCCTCCTTCACTCCTGCCCCGCCCCCGCCGGCGGCGCCCCGCCCCTCCCCCAACCGCCCGACTAGCATGGTGCGACTGCCGCGCGCGCCGACATGGGGGAGAAGCTGGAGCTGAGGCTCAAGTCGCCCGTGGGGGCCGAGCCCGCCGTCTACCCGTGGCCGCTGCCGGTCTACGTGAGTACCGCCCTCTCCTCCCCTCCCTCCGCCCCTTTCCCTGGACCCCCGCCCTGCGCGGCGCGCATTAGGGGCCCACCGAGCAACGGAAAGACTCAATTCCAGAAACACTCCTGGGAACCCCCCTTTCTTGCCTGGCGGAGGTCTCCGCCGCCGTTACCAGCCCCTGCACAGAGAATAGGCAGCGGGGACTCTGCGACTCCGAGGGGCACCCGAGCCAGACTGCCGTTGCCTGTGCGGAGCCGGGATCCTGGTCCCCTATCGCCCCCGACCCCGGTCAGGGCGGTCGGCGAACTTGCCTTCCAGTGTTTCATGTTCCGACCTTCAGGGTTTCTTTCTTTTTTTTGGTAGTTTATTCTTTGAGCTGTCAGTGAGCTTTATTTTTTATTTTTGAGGGCATCTTTTCATTCTCTCCGTAGTTTTTGTTGTTTTTATTTTTTAAGGCAGTTTGCCCTCCTAATCTTAAGGGACAGGACTGGCCGTACCAAAATGAGGCATTCTATCCAGTAATCTTAAATGGGTGGGCTGGCCTGACCCTTGCAAATGAGGCCTTCTGCCCCCCATTCCCCAGTGACCCTTGGAAAATGACAGGCCGAGCGGAAATTTACAAAGCCGTCCCCTGGGTGATTTTAGAAATGCAGGGTGCAGGATGGGCGCCTCGGTCTCTCGCCTTGGGTGCCGTGTGGTGTGTGTCGGTGTCCCTGCGTCCGTGCTCGGGCCGGGCACTGTGCCGTTGGGAGGGAAGCGCAGCAGGCGCCCTAGGCAGGCGTCTGTGGGGCGTCCTTTCGCGCGCTGGTCTTGCGGGCGGGGGCGGAGCCTCCAGGGGACCCGGTGGGGAAGCCCGCGAACCCTCTGAATGTGTCAGTTTTTGGAAACGACGCGCCCGGGGCGGGGTCGGGACGCAGGGACCGCCCGGGAGCTGGTGTCGTGGGAGGATTTCGTGGTTTCCAGCCTGCCTCGCTCTGGTGCTCTGGAGTTTTGCTCATCCCGCACTCAGAGGCGAGGTCGAGTCCGGCTCTGGCTTTTCTGGTTGGGCAGCTCTGGTCTCTAGTGTGCATCTCACAGGCGGCTGTAGGCAGGGCGGGGGGACAGCAAAGGCGACTGGAAACAGTGAGGAGAACCTTCAAAACTCAACAGTACCCACCAGCTTCTGTGGCAGCCCAGTGAATTGTTTAAAATTAAATTATTTTTTTATCTTTAGTGGCACAGTTCACGTTTTTAAGGGTACATTCCTAGTGGTTTTGACAGATCCATGGCAACCAGGCTGCAGAACAATCACCTTATTCCTCAGTGTCCCTTCTGCTGCCCCTTGCTACCAACTGCCCTCTCACCTCCTGGCAATCACTGACCACCTCTCTATCCCTACAGTATTGCCTTTTCCAGAAAGTTAGATCAGTGGACTCAATATAGATCAAAGCATACAACGTTTTGATTCTGGCTGTTTCCATTCAGTAAAACATACCCGAGAGTCATCCATGTTGTAGCAGATAGAAAAAGCAACTCCTTTTTCTTGTCGTATCCCAATTTTCCATTGATCCATTAGGCTGCCAGTGGCAGGACACTTGGGATATTTCCAGTCTGGGGAGGATTACAAATAAAACCACTCTATCTGTGCTCAGGTTTTTATGTGAAGTTGAGTTTCACCTCTCTTGGGAGACACTCAGAAGCAGGACTGGGGTGGGTATACTGTGTCAGGTGTATGTTAACCAACGTTTGTGCGCCTTACAAGTTGGTTTGTTTTTTTTTAGCATGGGAAGAGCTAAACCCACCATGACCCATCATCCAGGAATTTCATACTAAGGTGAAAATTTACCCAGAGACATTCATGTTGTTACATCACCTGCTTTTATTCAGGGTGGATCAAGGCCATGGGGATTTGTAAGCCTTGTACATAAGGCCTCCTGGGTTGGGGCCTAGCTTTCTAGGTGCAGGGGATTCTGAACTACAGAGCATCTTTCCCTTGCTGGCCCCAGCCTCACTTGGCTGGAGGCGGGGGTGTGCTGCCCTGGCCAGGCGTGCTGCCACCTGATGTCAACAGGCCCCTTCCTGGTGTGGCTGTCCCACTGCCAGGCCATCCCAGTGAAATTCTCAGCCAGCTGCCAGGGCTCAAAACAACCCTATAGCTTTTCAGTGATGTCTGTCAACCTTCCATTTCCCCACTGAGGAATTTTGCTTTTCACAGGAAATGAGGGGGCAGTACTTATAGAGTACATGTTTTGTGATGACTTGATGATGAATACATGAAGAAAAAGGACTGCTTTAGAAGCTTCACTTTTTGAAAGGTCAGATTACTCATGTGACCACATATTTGAAATGACTGAGCTTACATGTTCACTGATTCATTCCTTCTTAGCACCTCCTGAAAATTTGGAGCATTCCTGGGGGGCACAGAGGACAGTAGACACTGTTCTTATTCTCGAGAAACTTATAGATGAAGGAAGGTCGGTCATGCATAAACACGAAAGTTAGCAGAGTTATAGTGCCCCTTTATAGGGTCATCTGAGGTTCCAGAGTAAGGAGCTGCCGGTTTTGCCCTGGGGGTGACTTCTTCTGGGAGGGGCATCTGTAGGTGGAAGTGCAAATAGCTACAACAGGCCACACTTAAAAGTGTCCAGCTTTGGAAACTGACTTTTGTCAGCAAGTGACCAACATGAGTGGGAGGCCCAGTGCATTCTGTTCCTTTCAGTGACTGAGTTTCTGATTTGCACTTGCAGTTCACAGTGGCATTATTTCTAATGCAGGATGGCCCTTCTTGGGTGGGAAACCAGGTCTCAACTTAGAAAGGAGTAAATGGCATCTTGGGTTGCCAGGTGGCAGGGCAAGAATCTTCGAGAGGAAGGCATGTGAGAGTCCTTTCCTGGTGTGACTTAGTAAGGCTGTGGGCCAGGGGAGCAACCTAAGTATGACTGTTTCCACCCTCGGCTTCCTACTGGGAGCCCACAGTTCTCTGATGAGTGCCCTGTGAGCTGGCAGTGAGTACTAGCTGAGTGGGCAGGCCAAGTGAGCCAGCCATCCTGTGACTCAGAAGATATTTTCTGATCTGACCTCTGCCTGTGTGAGTCCTGTCTAAACCGAGTTCAGGTTAAAGGCAGATTAACCCTCTCATGGTTTTGTGTGGGTGAAGTAGCTGATTTCAAAGGGGAAGGGATGATCAAAAAGTTTGGTGTTCCACATGTGACTGTTAGTTTTTGTACTCTGGTCCCTAAGATACAAATGCCTACTGCATGCCCTGGTCCTGATGGGTAGGTGCTAGGGGGAGCCAGAGGGGGCCCAAGAAATGTGAGCATTCCCTAGGGAGGAGAAAATGGAGCTACGAGAGACCCTCCCTGCTGCAATCTCCCTTTGGGAGTTCCATCCTTTTTTTATTAAACTTTTTATTTGAGATAATCATAGATTCTCATGCAGCCATAAGAAATAATAGATACCCCATGTTCTCTTTACCCAGTTTCCCCCAATGGTGACATCTCACAAAACTAGAGAAGAACACGTAATTGTATTCATTTAATTCTAGAAATCCTGTCCCAATCAGCAGCCACTCCCACTCATCTGTCCTGCCCCCAGCAACCACTAACCCAGTTCTTGTCTCTGTGGACTTACCTATTGGACATTTCACAAAAATGGAATCTGGCTTCTCTCAATGAGCATCATGTTCCAGTTTTATCCATGTGATGAGTGTCAGTGCTTCATTCCTTTTCATGGCTGAGTAATATACCCCCATAAGGACAGGCCAGGTTGTGGGGTCTTCAGGCCCTGGGCAGCATTCATTTGGCCCTCCTCCTGGTGGTGGGGGTGATCTCAGGTGAACTGGTGTGGCACTGATAGTGACTGTTTGCTGGAGGTAGAAACATTTGGAGTTCTAAGGGGCATAGTGTGTCTTTTCCTTCCAGAGCTCAGAGTCGAGTCTCTGCCTGCCACTTGGTAGCAGGGCCTCCTGGGTGAGTTCTCCCAGTCAGAGGGGCATCAGTTCCTGTGCTGTCTCACTTCCCCTCATACTCTTGGCATCAGGCTGGAGTGTTCTATGGCAATAAAGCATTTTTTTCTGATGAGGGCAAGAAAAGTTCTGGGGGGTGAAATTTTGGTTATTGGGTCCCACTGTCCCACTGGTGTCACTTCACAACAGCCACTTCACGAAGACCTGCATCACCCAATTGAGGGCTTCTTTGGAGGCGGGCACTTTGGACCGCTATGGATGGGATAGTTTTTATTAAAGCAACTGAAGTTTTCTCATCAAACTGCCTTTGGTCTTAGCTCTGCTCCCTGGAGGTCTCGGTGGCACTTGCCCTCCTGTGGAGATCCAAGTCCCCTTTCTACACTTCTCCCCACCTGCGAAAGACTCTGCCCAGAGCTCTGGGCATCTCAGGCCTGGTTCTAGCTCTGCAGGGACCCAGGTCCACTGTGGATCTCCTGTTCAGGGTGAAACCTAAAAATGCTCCATCAGTTACAGAGGTAGAATGAGGTACTGCTGGTGGGACTGGCACATGAGCTACATGTCATATCTAGGAGCCATGTTAAAAAAGTGAAAAGAAGCATGTGAGAAAAGTTTTTTTTAAAAATATTTTATTTATTTATATTTAGAGGGGAAGGGAAGGAAAGAGGGAGAGAAATATCAATGTATGGTTGCCTCTCATGTTTCCCCTGCTGGGAACCGGCCTGCAACCCAGGCATGTGCCCTGACTGGGAATCGGACCTCGATCGTTTGGTTCGCAGTCCCGCGCTCAATCCACTGAGCTACACCAGCCAGGGCGAAAAGTTTTTAATATATTTTATTTAAGCTGAGCATTGCCAAAATCCTATCATTTCATTATGTGATTAAAACATTATGAACAACTTTTTTTTGGTGTGTATTCTAAATCTTGAGATTACTGTGTTTTGCACTTAGAGCACAGCTTGGTCCAGGCCCGCTTATATCAAGTGCCTCAATGGTGGCCTGTGCTTGCCATGGAGATAGCATGCTTCTGGATCCCTCTTCCACATGGAGGCTTCTTCCTCCTGACCACAGAGCTTAGCCTACAGGGCTTTGAGACTGTGTTTGCACAGTGGGTGTCACCACCCGAGTGAGGTCCAGGGGTCTAGCTGCTTGCTTGCTCAGCGGGGAGTGGGGTAGTGAAAACTAGTGGTGCTGGGATGGCGTTTAGTGGGGCTTCCTTGTCCCGTGGAGTTGGGGGTTGTGGGGCTGTTGATGTGATGGGCAGGGTGTGTGTAGATGCAGCTCTGTCCTCTGGCCAGCCTTGTTTGTCGCCTGGCTTGTGCAGGCCAGAGCTGGCATGGATCATCAGTGACTGGGTCAGTGTGGCCCTGCAAGGAGACATGCCACAAGGATGGCTGTAGGAGATGAGCCCTCTGTCCCGGTGAGTCACTACTGGCTGTTGACTCAGTTCTGTCTTCTGTCTGAGCAGAAGACATTCCCTGACAGCAGGAGTAAGCATAGGTCAGGGCTGGATCAGCTTGTGACAGCACGGACTCAGTACCCTCCTCCCCACAGAGCCGCATCAGCCTCCCCTTTCTGTCCCCTTTTGTAACATGACATTACTTGGGGTCCATATAATCATAGTTCTTAAAACTGGTGAGCTCAAAAGCGATTAGTGGGTGAACTTAACTTTTTCTGCAGCTCTGGGAATGTGTTCACTGCAATTGATTGAGACGTCTTGACTTGCTATTCCTTTTCTCCTTGTGCTGCCCCCTGCCCCAGACAGCAGGCCCAGAGTCCTAATATTCCTTGCTCTGTAGACATGGGTGCTATGAACCTGGGAGATCATCTCCACAGGGTAGATCTCTCCCTGGGTAGGTACATGAAAGCGGAGGTCTGGCAGCAGGACCAGAACAAATAGGAGGGTTTTCCAGCACAGGCATGTTCTCACAGGGTCTAGTGTACAGATGAGACAGCTATGCGCAGGGGCTGTGTGACCCGCCCAAGATGCCATTTCTAGGAGCAGCACTGTTGAATTCAAACTCCAGCCTGTCCTGCCTGCAAACCTCCCTGCAGAAGAGCCTCACTTGGTTGATGATATGTGGTTTCTACTTGAACTTGCTAAACATTTGTGAATGAGGCACCCATATTTTCCTCTTGTCTTGCATCCCACACATCTGGCCACCCTCAGCCCATCTGACCCTCTATCTTTGCCCCAGGGCCACAGCAGCCAGGTTTCTCATCCCACAGACCTGATCTCTAACTGCCCAACCTACATCCCATCAGTACCTGCTCTCTGCCCACCCCTCCTCTGCCCTGGTAATTTGCCAGTTGGTTTTTGCTCTTTGTTCTTAATTTGTTTGGACATGTGGTCTCTCTTTCTGGGGTACTGCTTATTTTGAACTAGTTAAGGTGCTGTCATAATCAATACTCGAATTGACCATATGAAGAATAAACTGTAAGCCTTGAACTGGTGTGGCTCAGTGGACTGAGTGCCAGCCTACAAACCACAGGGTCACTGGTTCGATTCCCAGTCAGGGCACATGCCTGGGTTGCAGGCCACATCCCCAGTAGGGGATGTATGAGAGGCAGCCACATATTGATGTTTCTCTTCTTCTTTCTCCCTCTCTTCCCCTCTAAGAATAAAATAAAGGAAATCTTTTTTAAAAATAATAATAAACCATAAACTAATTACCATTGCTCCCACCTGAACAGCAGAGGGCCTCCGGCCCAAGTAAGGTGCTTAGCCTAATCCAAGAGCCTGCTACCCTGCTTGGGGTGGTACCCGAACACTCGGAAGCATGGAGTGGGGTAGTGAAGACAAGAGCCAGTGTGGGACAGGCACCTGCAAGGCCTGACAATTCCCCTCCTCTGCCTTGGCCATGCCCTCTGGTTTTCCCCTGGGACTGACTGAGAGTTTTCAGGACTGCCTGTTGACAGGGTGTGAGTGCACCACATCCCACCTCGTTCCTCCTCTTCCAGCTGGATGTCTCCTCATCACAACCCTGCCATTAAAACATCTCATCTCTTCCCTTCATCCTTCATGTTTTAAAACTCTGTTCATACATCATATTTCCTGTGCACTGTGACCCCTATGTCATCCACAGCATTTATCTGCCCCTGTGTCCCCCCAGCTGGTCCTGCTGTGTCCATATAGTACCCATGGGGGGACCTCTTACGCAGTGGCTGCTTGTGGGCCAGCCAGCCACAGCCTGTCCTGAGTCCATGTGGCCTGCACCAGAAACCATTTTGTTTGTCTTGCTTTGGCTTTAGGGACTGTTTGTGATGCAAGCGGCCTGGCACTCCTACCCCAGGGCTCCAGAGTTGTGTGGAGCCACTGGAAAAGAAGGCAGTATTCTGAGAGATCAGGAAGTGGGTGCCCTTGCTGCAGGACACTCCTTTCTGCCTGCAAGAATAGTCTGCCCAATTGTCTTGGCAGTATTTCCAATCAGTTATTCTTACTTCCCCAAGGAGAGAAGGGAGAACACTTCTTACCCACCAGCATAAGTGCTTGTTCCATCAGAGGGGAGTCCCTGGGAACTTGTTAGGAATGTAGGTTCCAGGCCCCCAGACCTACTGAATATGACACTTGGCAGTGTGGGTCACAGACATCTCTCTCACGAGCCCCACACAGGTTTTTGATTCTGGTTATACTATGTGAGAGCCCTGCTTCAGAGGACTATGGGGTCCTGCCCTCCTCTGTAAGTTATCTGTGGGGCCAAGGTACTCCCCACATATTTTCATGTTGCTAACGGGAGTGAGGAGAGTGGAGGTCGCGGTGGATCCAGTACAGCAGTACATCTGTTGTGCCCACTGTGAGCCCCTAGTATACATGCCCCTTCGTTGATCTCTTGTCTCTACCTCTTGCCTTGTATACTCTGGGCACACACTCTAGAAGTCATGTAGACTTAGAATGAACAGGAGTAAGTGCTTAGAATGGTGGACTTGTGCCCTTGCACGGGGATCTGAGAGACCCTTCTGGCCAAACTCCTCAGAGAGAAATGGGGTAACAGCTGGTGACAGAGCTGGACCATGTCCCTACCTGCAGCTGGACCTTGAGTTCTTATTGTGGGTGCCATTTTCAAATTTATCCTGGTGAAGGAAGAAGCTGGCCACCTGCCAAAAGTGACAGCTGGGTTCCCTACACTCACCTTCCCTCCTTCTGTGTGCACCCCCTCCATACAATCCCTGAGCACACAAGGGTTAGTGCCTGGGAGAATAAGCCACAGGCCTCGCACATGAGTTGGGGAGGTGAGTGGTACCATAACGGACAGTTTGGTGTCATGTCAGGGCGTGATGACTGCCTCTAATGCAGTACACAGTTTAAGATGGAACAGTTGTACTTACTGTGAACCTTTCCACATGTTCCCCGAAGTGGGGACTTGGTGAACCCTGGGTACCCACCACTCAGCTTTCCCAGCTGTCAGTGTTCTGCCAGACAGATTTTTGTGGGCAAAACCTCTCTCAGCTAGTTCTCTTGGGTATTGTGAGAAGTGAGAAGAGCATGGGTCGGTCAAATGGAACTTCTGCTGTGGGCCATGCTGGGCTGGGGATGTGGCCAGTGAAGGGGGCAGTGTGGGGGTGTCCCTGCATAATGAGGGGAGGGTTGGGCGGGCAAATCAGTGTTTGGGACTCTGAAATGCAGGGGGCAGTATGAAGAGGTGTCCTTGCATAATGAGACAACGTCTGGGCCGTCAGCCGGGGTCCAGGGCTCCTGTGCTGTGGGAGAGAGTCTGGGGGGTGTCCCTGCATACCAAGATAAGAGCTGAGCTGTGGGTCCAAGGGTTCCTTGGGGCTGTTGTCAATCTGACCTTTCCTGGTCGGCATCTGACATCTTTCTCCTCCCAAGGCCTGTGGAGAAGTAAGAAGAGGCCTTGGCCAAGAGGTTATGAGAGTTTCTGAATCATTGATAGTGACCAGGGCTTCTAAAGTTACACCCCTGAGTAGGTGGGTGGAAACTGGCCTGGCCCTAAAAGGATCACTCTGAGACTTCAGAGGGTGCAGTTGTCAACTTTTCTCCCCCTTTGTTTTGGCTTTAAAGCTGAGAAGGCACCAGTTCATTCCATCACAGAAAGCAAATTCTAGACCCTTGTGCCTTTGTAGGCTGGCATGTGCGTTTGGATCAAAATAGTTAATTCAGCGAGGGCCATGGCCTGGTGATGGCTGCCAGCTGTGTTACTGTTGACGATTGTGAATTATGTTGCTGTGTTGCACACATGTGCGTTTCTCATAGATATACATGGTATATCCAGAAGGTATCTAGCCATGTAATATGAAAAACAGACATTTATTGAAGAAGATACAGGAAACATTGTACATAGGACAAAGACACCTCAGTCCCCTATAAAGTAGGCACCTTGGGACCCCACAGTTCTCCCAATCGCCATCAGCTACCCCATTGTATTTTCTTGAATTTCATCTATGATCTGAAATCTCTTCCTTTTCAAAGGTGATTTTAGTTTTTGGAAGAGGCAGAAGTCTCAGGATGCCAAATCTGGGCTGTAGAGGGGCTGAGTCACCTGGGTGGGTGATTTGATGTTTCATCAGAAAACTCTGCACAAGACATGATGCATGAGTGGGCACACTGTTGTGATGCAGCAGCCAATCACCAGTTGCCCATAGCTGCAGCCTTCTGACTTATCCAATTAGTTTCAGAATATTCCATGCCAGAGAACATGGCATGTTAGAACATGCCAGAGGCATGTTCAAATTTAATGCAAAATCTGATGCAGATTTGTTGCTCTACTTGCTCAGTCATTTTGAATGTGACACCACACAGGGCACATGCTCACTCAACAGCATCTATTGCCCCCACTGACTAGTGCCATGAAGTACTATTCACGCATGCATATCCCAGACCACTGTTCTTGGCTGCCAGGTTACATTGATGATGTACAAACCATTCTCATTTTATTAACAATGGCTGGACTTTTTTCAGACAGATATCACATATTCTCATCTTGCCTCCACCTTCTCTAAACGATAGCAGTTAGGTAGTATTTGTTGCCTGATTCTTAGTAAGTGGGAGGACATTATTTTGAACACTAGAAGGCTTTTTTTTCCTTGACCTTTAAAAACAAGACATTGCACAAAAGGCCACATAGTATATGGTCCTATTTATGTGAAATGGAAAAGTCAAGTCCATGGAGATGGGAAGTGGGTTAGTGGTTGTCAGAGGCTGGGAGGGGGCTAGAGAATGAATGCTGATGGGGATGGAGCTTCCTTTTGGGGTGATGGAATATTCTGAAATTAGTGCAGCAGTTGCACAACACCGAACGTACCAAGAACCACTGAACTGTGTCCTTGAACAGGTCAGCTCTATTCTATCTAAATTATATCTCAGTGGAGCTATTATTTAAAAAATAATGCTTAGGACTCCCCGGTGTGTAAAAAGCTGTTTTGATTCTATTATTGAATGCTGAAACATGTGACGTACTCTATCTGTGGTCACCGTCCTCCTGTTGCAAAGTGGTGGAGATGGTGGTCTGGACTAAGAGGCATCATTACTGTCAGAGCAGCTGTTGGCAGGCCTCTTTCTCCAAACCCATTTTCTTGAGCCCATCCTCTTTGCTGACCCACTTGCACTCACCACTCTGCTAACCTCACCACGATGTGGAAGGCATAGTGCTTATGTGAGAGAAGGACAGAGACAGGGCGGGGGTGGGGTGCGCCACTTGGTGCTTCCTGATCCTGGTTTCAGCAAAGTTTGGGCTTAGCTTGCTGTCCATACCCTAGTGAAAGGCCTGGAGTGACCCCTGAGCTACCTTTTGAGGAAGAAGCCACGAGGAACGCCCCCCACACACAGTGGGCACAGTCCTGGCCAGCAGTGGAAGTACTGGGAGGTGTCTTCATCTAGGCGCAAGGATGGCAGCATGTGCTCTCATGCTGGCTGTTACTAGCATTCCCCATTTTACAGATGGGAAAATGGAGCCCTGGGAGGTTCAGTAACTTAAAGACAGGTCTGTGGCATCTAAGCCATAGGAGCACCCAGGAGAAGTGCAGCGTGCACTGGCAGGTGGGGGACCTAGACTCTGTCTCTTCTCCCCTGCCTGCTGGGGGAGGAGCACTGTAGGAACAGTCCCACCCCTGTGCCATCATGCCCCAAGTGGGCAGGGATCCCAGGACAGCGCCTCAGTGCCATGGCAGAACTCTCTGGGTGGTCCTATCTTCTTGGGGGGTTGGGAGCTCTGTGAGTTTGGGAATGCAGAGACAGGAAAGCTCAAGGGCTGCAGTGGCCCCCTTCTGTGGTCCCGGTCCCTGGGCCCTGAGATGACCAACCCACCATCTGTGGAAGGTAGAAGGACTTCTCGGTCAGCTCTTAACCCTGTCATTTTATCTTTCAGGACAAACACCATGATGCTGCTCATGAAATCATTGAGACCATCCGGTGAGTGTGACACCTGCAGGGGTGGGTCTGGCCTGGGGTCTGGGCCCATCCCTATTTTTCGAGCGTCCTTTCCGCCAGCCCAGTCCTTCTTGTGGTCCATGGCAGCATCTTGAGAAGTGGGTGTTAGAGCTTGGTCAGAGGAGTCCCGGTCATCTGGGTGTGGCCTGGCAGATCCTCGTGCCTCTGTGAGCTTCAGCATCCTGTGGAAGGTGATGGACAAGGAAAGTCCCTATCCCTCTTCCCCTTGTCTTACTCTCTCTTCTATCTATCTCTGTCTGCTCCCTGTTGGATTTGGTGCTGAGTCAGCCATGGCCCCTTGATGGGTTGATTTTCCCTCAGTATCCTTGGCAGCACTCCATGAGCCCAGTCTATGAGAGTGCAGGGAAGAGCACAGGGTACGTCCATGACCACCTTGACAGAACCAGGAGGATGGTACCCTCCACTCTGTCTCTGATGGGCCTTTTGCCTGTGCTGCATTGAAGCTCTGGCACAAACTGGAGGGATGACGCTTCCTGCTTTGTATAAGCTGTGCTTAGAAACCCCTGTTCTTCCTCAGTTCCCTCAGTAAACGCACACCTGCATGTGTGTTTCTTGGCACCTCACTGTGTTGTTCCTTAACATCCTTAGCCATGTTGCCACAAGCTTGGCCACACACCATGATGTCCATCTGAGCCTGCAGCAGCTCATGGTAGGGCCAGTGTATGGTGTGTGTGGAAAAGTCAGGATGGGCATCCCCATGCTGCTGCCTGGGAGCTGGTGACCTAACAGGCCCTGCAGCTCCCCTGGCTGATTGATTTGCTCCCCTGAAACCTGTCTCCCGCTTCACACCAGTCCTGGCAACCCTGATCTGCTTCTTAGCACCGTGGGCTACTTTGCATTTTCCAGAATTTTACCTACATGGAATCATACAGCATGTACTGAGCACACTGTTTTGAGGTTCTCCGTTGCATGTATAGTAGGTTTTCCTTTTTATTACTAAGGAGTGTGCCGTTGTAGGAGGGACCACAGTTCCTTCATCCTATTCATCCATCCATCACATGATGGATGCATTTGGATTGTTTTCAACTTTGGCCACCCTCCAGGGGCTCTTCCAGTTTGTCCCATGCCCCTCCAACTTGCCCCAGCACATTCTGAGTGCAGCCTCACTTTTTGGAACCACAGGATTCTCTAGAGTCGTCCTGAGTTTCCCACATTGCACCCTTAGTTAGAATCAGCCACTTCTCCAGGGAGTTCTGCTCTCTTCCCTTGTAGAACAGGTTTTGTTGTTTCTTGAGAGTGAGCTGTTTGTCTCCCCCTGACTAAGTTGTAAGAATTCTTGACATATTCTGGCAGCGAGTGCCTGGTTGCTGCATAGTGTGTAGTGCAGTTGACTGCGGTTTTAATGGCACCTCGGTGAGTGGGAGCTTTTAACTAAGTTCATTCTTTGATGGTTAGTTGTCTGGGTCGCATCCAGGAAATCTTTGCCTCCTGAGTCGCAAAGATACTGTCTTTCATTTTCTTCAAGAAGCTCTGTGGTTTTAGCTTTTACGTTCAGTCTTAAAATCAGTTGTGAATTAATTTTGGTTTATGTCAAATGGGGTTTATGATTACGGGGCTGAAGAATTATCTTTTTTTCCATCTGATACTCGGCGGTTCCAGCCTCATTTGTTGAAAAGTTTCCCTTTTCCCCGTCAAGCTGCCTTGGTGCCTTTGTCAGATTGTGTTGTTTATGCGTCTGTCTCTCTGGATTCTGCGTGTAGCGTCACTGCTGTTTGTTTGCCTTCAGCCAGTCCCACGCACTCCTGGTTACGGCATGTTTGTAGTGAGTCCCAGAAGAAGGTGGTGTAAATCTTGCTACAGTGCTGTTATTTTTAAAGATTATTTTGGCTATTCTAGATTCTTTGCCTTTGTATGTCAATTTTAGAATCAGACACTAAAATGAATCACTTATATCTTTCTCCAAAAAAGCCTGCTGGGCTTTTATAGGGATTACTTTGAGGCGGAGTTTAGTTCAAGGATGAGGGTTAATAGTATGGAGCCTTGGATCCCATGGACATTGTTTGTTTATAATAGTTAACTTTTCTCAGCACTGTTTTATAGTTTTCAATAGTGTTCCTGCAAATCTTTCATTAAAATGATCCGTATTTATGTTTTAATGCTATTTTAGGTACATTTAAAGGCTTTTTTAATTCTTTGATACTGGTATATATAAGTATAGCTCATTTTCGCGTGTAGACCTTACGTCCAGCACCCTAGCTGAATTCACGTTTAGAATTCTAGAAGCTTCTTTGTAAGTTCCATAGGCTAGACTACACACTGAATCATGTGTCTGTGAATAGAGAGAGTTTTGTGTCTTCATTTCCAGTAAAGACTGTCCATTTGTTTCCCTTGCCATGTGGCACTCGCCAGGACCTCTGCCTGTCCAGTACAGTGTTGCAGGGAAGTGGGGCTCACAGGCATCTTCACCTGTTCCCACTCTCTGGGAATCTGAGTCTTGCACCTAGTTTAGTGGTCACCACAGGGCTCATGGTCTCCTACCCGAAAACCATGTGTGCTGCTGACCAGAGAGTTCCTCAACAGGAGGTGCTTACTGGGAGAAAAGGGACTTGCTCTGTCTGCAAAGGAAGAGAGAGCGCTAGTGCAGCCCAGAGACAGTGACTTAGGGACCCTCGGGTATGGGGATCACTTGGGGGGTGACACGTGAATGGCCCAGCTGGCCCTGGTGACTGTGAGCTTGTAATGGGTCTCAAAGGGAGCGTACCCAGACCTCTGAGGTGGGAATGTGGCCTCTATGTGTGTTTCGGGGGGATTGGAATAGAGGTCATGATGAAGAAATCTGCTAGCTGGGTTCAGTAGCTGGTAGGAGAAGTAATGCTTCATGCTGGGTGAGGAAGTCTTACTAGATGACACAGGGACCCAGGGACAGAGAGAGCTGTTCCTTCTTTCTTCTCTGCTCTCCTTGTGCCCCTACTCCACCCCTGTCCTGGGCAGAGCCCAGAAAGAAGCCAGCATGCAAGGTGAAGCCGAGGGTGGGCTTCTTGCCCGGAGACACCAGCTTCACACCTGACCCCATGCCCTTTATTGGGTTGAGGATGGCTTTCCCCATTTCTAGTTTCCTAAGACTTTCGTCATGAGTAGCGATTCAGTTTTGTCATGTGCGCTTTCTGCGTGTGTTGAGATGACTGTACTATTTTTTCTCCTTTATTCTATTAATGAGATGAATTGCAGTGATTGATTTTAGTGTTTCTTTGCTCCTGGGATAAACCCTACTTCATCAAGGTGTGTTGCTGAATTTGTCTAACTAGTATTTTTGAAGGATTTTTGTGTTTGTTCGCCGTTTTGGTAATTTGCCTTTCAAGGAATTTGTTCATCTAAATTGTTGAATTTATTGGTGTGCCATTTTTTATCATATACCTGATTTTCCTTTTATTCTCTATATAATCCATAGTGATGACTCTGCTTTTAAGATTTTTTAAAGGTTTGTATTAGGATCCAATAAGAGCTATTATTTATGCCTTGGGATTGGCTGATATATTTTTCTCTTTTAATCTGTAGGTTTCCCCCTCATCCCCCTTTTCCTGGCAGTGTGTCTGTGGAGAAGCCCTGTTGTCATGGGAAAGTTAATTCTTCAGTAATAGTTCTCTTTCATTTCTAGTTAGTACATTGCTTTTCAAGCTGTCTGGTTTGAGCTGATTGGTTTCCTCCACCCTGTAACATGTAAATCCACATAGCACCCAAGCCAACATTGCTTGAACTTGAAGCTACATAAAATTTGCATAATTTGCAACCTCATTGTAAACTTGACAGCATTTATTTTGAAGCAGTGCCTCCCTTTTCTTTCACACCGTTGAGTTGAGTAATGAGGATGTTTTCTTTTTATAGTTGGGAGTAAACAGTGTTAAGAAAGTATAGAATGAAATGTCAAGCCTTAATAATCATCTTCATTATTGTTTCTGCTTTTGGATTTCAGATGGGTCTGTGAGGAAATCCCAGACCTCAAGCTTGCTATGGAGAATTATGTCCTAATTGACTATGACACCAAAAGGTAAGCGGACTTCCGTGGGAGCTGCTTCTCTGCTGGCTGAGCACATGGTGGGGACATAGCCTATAATTAGTTCTTCTTCGATGGAGCAAGCTGATCTGAAGTTTCCTTTCAGAGCTGGCTGTAGTCTCGGGAGCTATTTTGGTAGGAAATTTTTATCATATTGGCAGAGGCTCTCACAGTGAGGACAGAATTGAGAATGCCATGTTGTGGCAACAGGACTTGGGCTGTGTGAAGTCACCCTGAGTTAGGAGTCACTGTTTTTGTATAGCAGGTGACTCCAGCAGCCAGCCTTCTTACCGAGAGCCCCTGCTGAACTGTCCCGTGGAGCTCTGGGCCCTGAGTAGCCCCCGTCCAACTCAGTAACTGTGTGCCCAGCCTTTTGGCCTCATCCAGCAGTTTCCTGCAGGCACATCCTGATCTCAGAGGAGAGTCCTGTGGGTGGAGAAGGGTGAGGCCAGCTCTGGAATGCCCGCTTGGAATTTTTTTTGTTTTCCTTTGAGAAAGAAAGATGACATTCCAGGCTCGTGGCTGTTTTAGATCTTGGCAGGCTCAAAATTGGCATCACCAAAGGGCAGTGCTCTCTCTGGGCTTAGGTATCTCACTCTTGATGAAGAACGTGGCCCAGAGGAGACTGGGAGCCTCCACAGAGGGCTTGGCACCCGGGCATTCCTGACTTAGTCTCACTTTTGTGTTTGGAGGCTTTCTTGGTCCACGGGTCAGCGTTTCCCACCTCTGTCAGCCCCGGATTCTGTTTTCTACCTCTTACTCTCCTCCCAATCTAATAATTGTTACCTGGTATTACAAAAAGAAGGGCATTGCATTATCCTCACCCAGGGCACCAAGCTGAGAACCCTGTGACAAAGTCCTCTTTGACCCCGGGGTGAGGGTTTGTAGGGGCTCTGGCCCTTGCATGTCGGTCAAATAGTCGGTGAAGAACACCTTTAAAAAGAGGTTGACCACTGTGTGCGGGGCCTAAGCAGTAGAGGTTTTAGAAATGCTTTTGCTGCCCTGGCTGGTGTAGCTCAGTGGATTGAGCGTGGGTCTGCGAAGCAAAGGATCACGGTTTGATTCCCAGTCAGGGAACATGCCTGGGTTGCAGGCCAGTTCCCAGCAGGGGACACACAAGAGGCAACCATACATTGATATTTCTCTCCCTAACCTTTCCCCTCTAAAGATAAATAAATAAAATCTTTAAAAAAAAAGAAAAAGAAATGCTTTTGCTGTGAGACACTTGCGGTGTGTATTTGATGGTCTTCCCTTCATGTTCAGTCTGCTTAGAAAACACTGACAGGATGTCAGAGTCGGGCAGAGGGCATTGGGGCCAGTCTGATGGTGTCCCTTGAGGGACCAGTGTGACCTCAGGGTCAGGAGAGCAGTGGGACTGTTTTTTTCTAAGCAAGGAACAGCAGGGCCATCCCGTGGGACTGAGCTCTGTCAGGGTGTGTTCCTGTCTGGGGCCAGGGTGCAGACATAGCCCAGGGGCTCTGAGCTCCTGCATCCGCAGCATCCGCTCATTCCTCTTTTTTTTTTTAAAGATTTTATTTATTTAATTTTAGAGAGAGAGGAAGGGAGGTAGAAAGCGAGAAACATAGATGTGCGAGAGAGAAACATCAATTGGTTGCCTCTCATGCCCCCAGCTGGGGACCTGACCTGTAACCCAGGCACGTGCCCTGTCTGGGAATGGAACTGGTGACTTTTTGGTTTGCAGGCCAGTGCTCAATCCACTGAGCCACACCAGCCAGGGCTGTCCTCGCATTCCTGCAGGAGAAAGTCTCCTAGGGGTGGTCGGAGGCTATGAGTGGTCACTGTGATTGGACTGAAGGGGTGATGTGAAAGTTGGAGCATAGGAACTGAAGTGCAGAGTAGTTAATAGTGCCGTGTCTTCTCTCTGTGGCCTCAGAAAGTGGGAGCCAGAGCCCTGGACCTGCTGCTGAGTCATCCTCTCGTCTGCAAGGGGGACTCCGGGCCAGAGGGCCTGGAGGGCCTCTGTCCCCTATGAGCCTACTGCCCCCCTCGTACTCCTTGTCACCTCCCCCGTCCTGTGTGTACAGTTAGTCCTCTGCAATGTGCTGGAGCTCA
Organism: Carollia perspicillata; assembly: GCA_004027735.1. Lineage (NCBI taxonomy): Eukaryota > Metazoa > Chordata > Mammalia > Chiroptera > Phyllostomidae > Carollia > Carollia perspicillata. Next base: position 12,070 of record PVKM010000496.1, on the reverse strand, counting down.
TCTGGGTTACTGACTCATCAGATCAGCCCTCTCTGATGTTTCTAGTCATTGTCACTGCTCTTTATGAGAGCTCTTCAGGTTTTTGTGGTTGCTGCTCTGTCCTGGTCTTGACTTCTCTGACTTTTTCAATGGCAGCTGCCATCCAAGGAAGTTGGACACCTGTTCTGTGGGCTCTGGTCTTAGTTGAATCTATTACCTGTTGGGAGGGAAAGTGCCCGTAAACTCAGTACCATACTTTGCTGTGTATAATGTACACTTTTTTGCTCAGATTTTTTAAGGGAAAGTAAGGATGCACATTATACATAGGTAGTACTAATTCCATATCTTTATACGTGTTTTTAATTATTTTATTTGTGCTTATGTGTTAAAAAAAGTATAACTCTAGAAAGCAATAACGATATCCATAGCAAAATAATACCCTGGAATATGATAATCAGTTTTGTTTCTAAATACAAATAAATAAATAATTGAATTAAAAAATTAAAACAGAAAAAAGAAACAAAAGAAAAAAATTTAAATGAAAGTTTTTTCCTGGAAGTTCAGGCCAAAAATGTGGGTGCACATTATACATGGGAGAGCATTATACATGGCAGAATCCAGTCAATCTAGGGCTGAGGATGAGGGATGGGTGGGTATCAAAGATGCATGTGGGAAGTGGTGGCTCTGTGTCCTGTATGCGGAGGAGCTCATTACTTGGCTGATGTCACCAAGCATCCCAGACATAGAGAGAGCCTCCCTTCCGTATAGCACTGTGGACATCAGGGCTGGGTCACTCTGTGGGGCTGTCTTGGGCACTGTGGGGGACTGAGCAGAATCTTTGGCCTCCACCTACTCAATGCCAGGAGCACCCCCAGACCCGTTACAACCACAGATGTCCCCAGACATTGCCCAGTGTTCCCTGGGGACATGACTGCCCCCAGGTGAGAACCCCTGGGTTAGGGGATTCCGTTGCAAATTAACACCTGAAATAAAATTGACCATGTTTGGGAGAATTTAGTTTCATTTAAAAACTCCCGCCCTGGCTGGTGTAGCTCAGTGGACTGAGCGCGGGCCTGCAAACCAAAGAATCGCGGTTCGATTCCCAGTGAGGGCACATGCCTGGGTTGGAGGCCAGTTCCTGGCAGGGGACTCACAAGAGGCAACCATACATTGATGTTTCTCTCCCTCTCTCCTTCCCTTCCCCTCTAAAAAAGATAAATAAAATCTTTAAAACCTCCCCAAACTCTCATTAGGTATCTAACACATGCTGCTTATATCTTTCAAAGTGTTGGAAACTTTTTAAAAGTTTTAGTAAACGGAAGTGCTGCCATTTTTTCTGCAGAGAGAGGGGTGTCGGGCATGGTTCAGCAGATCCTATGGATGCTCTCAGGGCCCATCTGAGTCAGGACCGAGGGTAGGAAACCCGTGGAATCCATCCAGAGAAGGAAAGGCCCTGGAAGCCTGCCTGACTGGGTGGGGATTAAGGGTCTGGTCTGGGTCTCACTCCCTGTGGGGCTCTAGGAATAGTTTTGTGAACCTCTTGTCTGATCTAAGGCCTGGTGAGCACAATGTTGACGTCCAGTTTCGCCTGTGAGCACATGATACAGCCTCTTAACCTTGACCGCCTCAGCCCGAAACACTTGGCCCAGCCTGGTTGCCCGTTGGGGGTACTCCTTGACTCCCCGTGACCTCTGTGTGGGAGCCAGGCTGTGCCTGACCCTGCATCACCTGTCTACATGCCATCCCTTCCTGGTAGCCTGTTCTGAGCTCGGCAGTGACCAGCACGTACCTTTTACCTTTTTCAGCTTCGAAAGCATGCAGAGGCTCTGTGACAAGTACAACCGGGCCATCGACAGCATCCACCAGTTGGTAGGTAGCCTTGCGCTCCCCTCAGGCCTTTCTCCTCATCTGGGCCCCATCTGTGGTTCTTGACCCCATTGCCCTTCATGTTACCTGATGCCAAGTTGGGGAGGCCGAGGGGTGCAAGTTCTCTGCAGCGTTGGGCCCATTTCTTCTCCCAGGGAGATTTTTAGGAAGATGGACATTCTGAGGCCAGGGTTCCAGAGTTGACAGGCTGATCACCCTGTCATCTGATGAGGTGGCACAGCAGCACCAGAGCTCAGGCAGTGAGCATTTTGTGCACTGTGGGCCTCACTGCTCGCCAGTACTCAGCCCTGGCATGTACACACACGTGTATACCTATACACCTATACTCTTTATATGCACAGGCTCATACACAAACACGTTCATGTGTACACACATTCTATACACATGTACACTTTTTTCAATAAAGAGCAGTAACCTGGTGCTGAAATGTGAAGGTTGTAGGGTGGATTGTCCCCTGTGTGACGTGTTCTGACACTTACTTTGGTGTCTGTAGTGGAAGGGAACCACACAGCCTATGAAGCTGAACACGCGGCCATCCAACGGGCTCCTGCGGCACATCCTGCAGCAGGTTTACAACCACTCAGTGACGGACCCTGAGAAGCTCAACAACTACGAGCCCTTCTCCCCGGAGGTGTATGGGGAGACCTCCTTTGACCTGGTTGCGCAGATGATTGACGAAATCAAGATGACAGAGGATGACCTGTTCGTGGACCTGGGAAGTGGTGAGTGTCGGGCAGGCAGCCTCAGGGCCATTGCTCTCCAAGTCCTTATACTTCATGAAAAGTCCAGCGTGTGGGGTTGCTGGAGGGGACAGGTGCTCCCTCAGACCCACTGCCCCAGCTGACCTTCCTGTAGAGCCCCTGGCTGCCTCAGAGATGGAGGAAGTGGCTCCATCCCAACAGGCTCCAACCAAGCCCCTTTTCTCCTGCTTCTCAAGGCCTGGGGTGGTTCCAGCGCTCTTCAGCCCCAACAGCCCCTTACATGTTTTTAGAAAGAGGGGAAGGGAGGGAGAAAGAGGGAGAGAAACATTGACGTGCGAGGGAAACATCAATCATTTGCCTCTTGGAAGCCCCCTACTGGAGACCTGGCTTGTGCCCCAAATGGGAATTGAACTGGCAACCTCTTGGTCTGCAGGACGACACCCATCCCACTGAAAAACACCAGTTAGGACCAGCCTCTTACTTCTTTGTTATGAAACATCCTCAGTACCAGTGGAGGCTCCTTAGAGAAGGGACTACCTTAGCAGGACATCCATGGGGGCCTGGCGGGTATGCACAGATGAGCTTTATAGAATGAATAAATATTGGACTGATTGATTCCTGGGTAGGATGTTCTGATCAGGGTGACGGCCAGTTTATGACTGTGTTAAACATCAGACTGCTCTACTAGGAGCCCCGTGTATAGTCTTCCTCTGGCGTGTCTTTGCTGTGCCAATGTGACCTTGTTTCTACACAAGTTGCACTTGGAGACTTGAAAGCCCTGTCTTAAACAGGCACACGTGTCCTGGCAGTCCGGGACAAGATAACTTCTTTGGTAGCATCATCCTTAGTTGAAGCCCTTTTCAAGGACACAATTCACATTTTAATTTGCATGCATGTGGCTCAAAGATCAGTTATCTAGAAGGCTGTTTAAGTTATCTCATATGGAAAAGCTGATGACTTTTGAAAACCACCTGCCGCCTTGTGTCTGGCTCTTACCACCTCCACTGAACTGGGGGCCCTCATGACCTCTACCTGTGGGCCTTCATTTACCCGTGTTTCTAAACAGTGTGCTTATTTGTATTATTTGAATACGTTCTATTCAAAATGGAAAATTGAGGGGCTCCTAACACATTATTTGAAATGCAAAGCTGGCCTCTTATGGGAGGAGGGGTTGCTGGCTAAGGCCCACAGTGCTGCTTAGTAGCAGGCCCTGCCCCTGCCTGGACTCGGGCAGCCCATTTGTGAGCTGCTTGGCCTGCTTGTTGGGCTGCACAGCGATGCTACCAGTGACAGTGGTTTGGAGACCCTGTTTATGTTCTGTGGGGGCTCTCCTGCTCTTCCAGTCTCTCTTTAAACCCAGTTGATGACAAGCATCAGTTGTATTATCAAGGTGGTGTCAGGTCTGGTGAGCCCTGCTGTGCTGTGGTGGCAATGTGGTGTGGCTGCAAGGTGGATGGGAGCCTCACTGAGGCATCGGTCTTGCGGGGCTCTGTCTCTGGTGGGAGAGTTCATGCCACATCTATCTATAGACCAAGAACGATTCCAGTGCAGGAGCCAAAGTGCGACAGCCATTCCCTACTGGGAGCTCAGCTCAGTGTGGGCCATTGAGTCTCCTCAGCACCGCAGGCAGAGCTTGTGTCTCCATAGGGAGTCTGGGGGCCCTGCTTGTTACCCCTGTGGCCACCACCCACCTGGCCTCTCATGCCCTGCCCCCTCCCCATCATGGTGCTACATCTGTGACGGCACCTTCTCCCCTCTCTGAAGGAGTGGGCCAGGTCGTGCTGCAGGTCGCGGCAGCCACCAACTGCAAACATCACTACGGAGTCGAGAAAGCTGACATCCCAGCCAAGTACGCGGAGGTGAGCTGTTCTGGGGACTCATGTTCATGTCTCTTTTCCTCCACCCATGGGCAGGGGAGGTGTGTGCTGAGACATGGGGAGGGAGGGGTATCTGGGCAGGGACTCTGGGGGCCCTCTTGGTCTCCAACATGAGTTTGGGCCCCTTTCAGTGTGTTTCAGTTCCTCTGGATGCTACAGCCTCCATGTCCCATAGGGTGGGGTCAGCTGGTGACACTGGGGAATGGATGGGTCTGAACATCATCTTGTCTCACAGAAGCATTTGTGGTTTGGACTCTGGTGACCTCAGGATCCCTGGAGGCCAGGACCTGCCACAGGCCCCTCAGACTACTATCCATGGGACCCCTAGACTCCTCCTGGGCTGCTGCTCATGGGTTGTCTGGGTGGAGGAGGTGCAGACTGGCAGTCTCAGCTTGATCTGTCAGAGGAGGAGGGGGACCAAGCAGTGGACAGGCCTCATGCAGAGCCACAGATTGCCTGCCTGAGTGTGTGGAGGGGGCCTCCTGCCTCACTGACTATCCTGGATTTCTGACAGGCTCTCTGATTTTTTTGCAGACCATGGACCGAGAGTTCAGGAAGTGGATGAAATGGTATGGAAAAAAGCATGCAGAATACACAGTGAGTGCCATCGCTCCATGCCCCTGTGGCTAATGAGTCCCCTATGTTTCCTTCTCCTGCTGGACCCGCCGTTTGTCTCTCCCCGTGGGATCCAGCATATCCCCACTGGGGCTGCCCCTACTAATCCATTCTTGCACTGGCCTGGCCTGAGCCAGGCGTGTGGTGTCACTGGAAGAAGGCCCACTTAGCTCCCTGGGAGCTGAGGAGCCCCTCAGATGGGGCAGCTTGCGTTACCCAGAAGTTCTCCTCCCTGTGTTCTCTTATCTCTTTCCACCATTTCTTGGCTGTGCTTGCCTTCCTTCCTCAGGGGCCATTTTGAGGGAGCATTTCTAACTCCCACTCCGTGCTCTTAGAGAAGAGGTAGCACATTGCAGTATCCGTCTTTCTCAGCCCTCGACTGCACAAAGGTAATCGCGGGTCCTCCGTATGTCCCTGGGTACCTGAGGAGCTCTCAGGGAGCACATGGGGCTCCTTCTGAGGGGGCTCCTCCTTCTCTGTCATGCTTGTGTGTGTGTGGTGGAGGTGTGCAAGATGGGCATAGGGTGTGGCAGAAACGACCTCTACCCCCATCCACTGGCCGACTGGGTGGTGTCTTCTCTTGCTGCCTTCCTGGCAGCATTCGACCGAGCCTCCAAGCCCCTTTTCTTGGCAAGGCTAGGATTATGGGCAGCACTCTCCATGGGTCTTTGGGCTGCACCTCAGTCTCCATCACTGAGCCCTGCCTTTCGACATCAAGGTTTCTTGGGCCCTGGCCTGGATTCTCTGGTCTCACTGCTCCTGCCCCAGGGTGTCTGTGTTCACAGCTTGACATGAGTTTCCTCATTCAAGCCTCCCTGTTCACCTTACTCCTGAGGTTTCTTCTGCTGGAGCCTCCATTTATTTGGTGCGGGTCCAAAACCAGATTTTTAATAGGTCCTTCTTTTTCCATTTTAGTTCATTATCTGCCACATGCCCAGTTGTCGATGCCGAAACCACTTAGGGTCCCCCAGTCAGTCCTGTGGCTGTTCTCACCCTAAGAGCTCTCATGACTCTTTAGTCTCATCCATCCCCATCGTCACCAGCCTGGAGCAGGATGGCCCATGGGCTATTGACTCCTGAGCTGAATTCGATGTTCCCAATCGCGTTAGGGAAATAGAATAAATCACAATCATCATTTGGGGATCGATAAGGGGATGCACGAGATGGGGAAAGAGGAAGTTTCCTGTTTCTTAGAAACAATAGAACAGCTTCTTTCACGGATCAGCTTTTGGTGTGTGTAAGAGTCCTCGCCAAACCTAAGTCACTTAGGTTTACTCTCACAATATCTTATGTGAGTTTCATAGTTTTGTGTTTTACATTTAAGTCTATGATCTATTTATGTTAATTTTTGTGAAGGGTGTAAGTAAGGTCCGTGTCTTGATTCATTTCTTTGTGTGTGGAGGCCAAGTTGTTCCAGCACCATTCGCTGGCAGAGACCATCTTTGCTCCTTTGTCAAAGGTCAGCCAGCTGTGTTTGTGAGGGTTTGTTTCTGGGCTCCCTGTTCTGTCCCATCGGTGTGTATCTGTTTTGTCATCGGCACACACTGTCTGGATTACAGCTTTAGACTAAGTTTTGAAGTTGGTAATGTCAGTCCTCCGACTTTGTTCTTCTCCTTTGATACTGTGTTGCCTATTCTGGACCTTTGGCCTCTGTATACACATTAGAATCAGTATGTCCGTATTCACATAATAACTTGCTGGGATTCCGATTGCAGTTGCATTGAATCTGTAGATCAAGTTGGGAAGAACTGACATCTTGACAATATTGACTCTTCCCATCCGTGAACATTGACTCCCTCTCCATTCATCTAGTTCTTTGTCTTCTTTCATCAGAGTTTTGTAGTTTTCCTCATATAGATCTTGTACATATTTTTTAGATGTATACCTAAGTATTTCTCCTTTTTGCAATGCTGATAATAAATGATATTGTTGTTTTAGTTTCAAATTCTACTTGTTCACTGCTGGTTTATAGGAAAGCAACCAACCTTTGGATATTATATGTTAATAATACCTTATACTATAGCCTTGCTATACTTGTGTATTAGTTCCAGCTTTTTTGTTAATTTTTTTCGGGTTTTCTGCATAGATGATTTTGTCATCTCTAAACAGTTTTATCCCTTCCTTCCCGACACTCACACCTTGCGTTTACTTCTCTTGTCCCATTGCACTGGCTAGGACTTGCAGTGTGGTGTCGACAAGCAGGGGTAAGGGGACACCCTGCCTGGCTCCTGATCTTGGCGGGCAAGCTTCAAGTTTCTTGCCATGGAGTGTGGTGCTCACTGTAGGTATTTTGTGGATGTTCTTTCTCAAGTTGACAAGAGTTCCCCTTTATTCTTATTTTGATGAGAATCATTATTCTCAAAGGGTGAAAGGGTGTTGGATTTTCTACACCTGCTGATACAATCACATGGTTTTCTCTTTGTGGCCTGTTGACGTGATGGAGGTTTGTTGAGCTGACCATCTACACCCAGGGTAAATGCCACTGGTTCATGGTGCATTTTTTCACACATTGTTGGGTTTTGGGGTTGTTCCTGTCTTGGTGAGGATTTTTGCATCTGTGTCCTGGTCGGTGATTTCTCTTTCTTGTACTGTCTTTGGTTTTGGTGTTGGGTTATGCTGGCTTTGTACAATAAGTTTGGAAGTGCTCCCTCCGCTGCTATTCTGCTTTTCCTGGTCTAGGATTTGCATATCCGGGGCATGTGCTCAGCTCTCCTTCCCTTTTCCTTGGTGGAGTGTCTTTCCAGAATTCTCTCTGCACAGTGAAAGGTGAGGAGTTATATCCTTTGACCTCTCCTGTCCTGCCCGCATCTAAAATTCGTGGGCATTTGTCTTTCAGGGTGACTGGGCAATAAGTCCAGCTGCTTTCTGTTCCCAGGAAACTTCTTCCCTTCTGGTTGCTATATCTACTAGCTAAGAATACTAGGTGGCTAACCATTTCCTAAGACTTAATGACTTCCTTAAAGCAGCACAGCTTTTTAAGTTCAGAATATACTTCCTGGTTCTGGTGAGTGAGCCCAACAGTTCCAAACATACAGTGGAAGAATTTTTATTCCAGTTCTCAGAACATCCCTGATTGATCCACCTGTGGCCTTCAGCACTGTGTGGGGAACGTAGTTTGGAGGAGGCTGGGGGTGGAGGGTGCCCTGGGCACATAATTTCTCCTTCCTTCTTCCTCCTCTTGTCACCATCAAGTGGCAGTGCCTAGCTCTGTGGGTGTTTGGGGGTCACTGACATGTCTGTACATTATGCTGCGTTGTTGGGCACACAGGAGAGGCTCCTTGCATGTAAACCGTCTCATTCTGTGGGACTTGTATGGCTTAGGGGGTCATTAGCCCCATGTGGCCCCTGCGATGTGGCAGGAGCAGAATTTGGCTAAAAGGACACTTAGTACCAGCCTTGGCAGGGTCTGGAACAAGCTGACCACGGGCTACGGAACCATCTGTGCTTCTGGTGTACTTTTGCCTACATCCAGAGCTCGTCTTGTTGGACTCAGTCCTGTGCCAAGAGAGTGTAGTGAGGCCGCCTGATTGCTGAACGCCTGGATTTGGCAGGAACACATACCCTGGGTCTTGAGAGGCCTCCCAGCAGTTTTCTGTGGCTTTGACCAGGCGCCATGTTGGCAAGTGCAGTCCTGCCTCCTGTTACTTAAGAACTGGAGAGGAAACAAAGCCAACAGGAGCCTAAAAATAGCCCAGTGTGCTTTTCTAAGCCCCAGAGCCTGCTTCTCTGGGCCAAGGATCCCCCATGGCCCACTGCCTCCTCTTTTTCCCTCTCCACTTGCAGCGGTACCACCCAGCCAGGCAAGGCCAGCCCCTGCCCCTGCCCCTCCCTGTCCTGCAGCCTACCAGTTCCCAAGTGGCCAGGCCCTTCCTTCCTGCTCACATCCCTTCTTCCATTGGAGCCTATCCTTTCCTTCTACTTGGCTTCTGTCTGCTTATCTGTCATACCTCAGGGCATCCCTTCTACCTGGGAGGTGCTTCGTCCAGCTTTCTGCCCAGGCTGATGTTGGAGCTCCCACAGCACCGCAGTCGTCTGCTCACAGCCTGACCATGTGCTCTTGGCTTACAGTGATGGGCCTGGCACACAGGTTTCACTCGTCCAGTGTGTGGCACCTTGGGCAGCTGTGGCCTCATGGAAGTGCTGCGTGGGAAAGGTGCCCAGTAGCTGTGGACCTGCCTATGCCTTTGGGGACAGGTGCCTCTCCAGGAAGTGTCTTGGGGCCTCCATCTGGGTAAGAGTTGCTCCCTTTAGGCTTGTCCACATTAGGACGGCCTAGTGCTGCTGATAGGCAGACCCAGAAGTTGCGGAGCTGCCGGGCACTGGAACGATGGCTGCTTTCTCCTTAGGAAAGCCAGCTGGAGCTGCATGTATTCTGGAGACATCAGTGCACCTTTACTCTGGTCCTGCTCTGAGTTGAGTCCTTGGGAGTCAGATAGTTGAGCTGGTATTGTCTGTAGATCTGTGACTACTCCTGGGCAGGTTGGCAGAATGACAAAGCCTAGGGCCTCCCATCAGTGACTTTTGCTCACCTGGCTCTGGGTGGGGCCTGCTTTGGTCTCCCTGTTGGAATGGATGCCTTATGCAGACCATGCTCTTTTTTTCTGGACTTTGAGAGCATGTGAGTTCTGCTCAGGGTGGGTGGTGTCTGTGGTGAGGCAGAGATGGGTGGGACAGGGGTGCAATTGCCCTGCCCGAGTCTGCTCATGGACCTGCCAGCTGACCCTGACGATAAGCAAATCCGGTTTCCCTGTGGAAAGGACAGTGTGCATGCTGTGTGTGCTGGGGCCCCTCCCATTTCTCTTTTCCCTCAGGCATTTCTCCACAGATGGGAGAAATAGATTTCAGTGATGTTGGAGCTAGTCACAGGGACTTAGGAGGGGACCGTTCACATCTTTCTGGTCAAAGTTAACTCTGGCACATTGGCCCCAGTGACACAGAGCCCACTCAGCCAGTCATCCTCGCGTGGTCACAGCCCAGGAACGGTGGGGCCCGGCAGACAGAGGCTAGGCTGTGGCTGTTTTCTTGCCTTGAACAGGAGGCCCAAATGAGCAGTGGTGCTGTGGCTTGAAACGGTGTGGCCTGGGTAGGGGGGCTGCCAGGAGAGAGAGGTCACATCAGGAGCAGCCTAAAGTCACCTGTGTCAGGGCCCTCAGGACCACCTATAGGTGCAGGAATTTACTGGGAAGACTGTAGGATTAAGACAGTCATCCTCACAGATGTTATGTATACAGGGAGGACAGAAGATGTTAAGTGTGCTCTGGGAGCTTTGTCTTGCACAGGACCAGCAAGGACTTTGGACTCGAATGAGTCATTTCCCCATGTCCTGACTGGGCTGTTCTTGGGGAGCAATGGCAGATTCAGAAGGTTCCTCAGGTTGGGAGAGGGTTCAGAGATGGGATACAACCAGGATGTAGGTGGGCCCTCTTGCAGCACCTAAGTGGTTTAGAACAAGCCACTTCCCCATGTTCTGTGTTACCACATCACATCACATCACGTCACATCACGTCACATCATATCACTTCACAAGATGCCCTAGGTGGCTTTCCACCATGCACTGGAGGATGTAGGATTCTCAGCTGCTCCTGCCCCGGGCACATAGTCTCACTGCATTGTGGCAGTAGCACCCATAGGACACTTTGCTCAGGGTCTTCCTCTGTCCTGTCCTTAGAGAAATGCAGTGCCCATCGGGCTCCTGCTGTCTTCTTGAGGAGGGGAGGTTCCTGGTCACCTCACGGCACTTTGGAGGGGTGTGGATACCTGTCAGTAGTCACCCCCTACCCCAGGCAATCACTAACCCACTTCCTGTCTCTGTGGATGTGCCTGTTCTGGACATTTCACATGAATGGAATCACACGCTCTGAGGCATTTTGGGTCTGGCTTCTCTCACTGAGCATCATGTTTTCAAGGTTCATCCACGTTGTAGCGAGTGTCGGTGCCTCACTTTTCTTCATGGTTGAGTAATATTCCAGTACGTGGATGGGCATGATGGTTGTCCTACCTTTGGGTGGCTATGAATTTTGCTGTTTTGGGTGTCCATATACAGGTTTTTATGGGACATTGTTTTTACTTGTCTTGAATAGACACCAGGGAGTGGTGGTGCTATCCTTTTTGAAAAATTATAAAATCAGTTTTCTTGGTTTGGTAAATGTTGAAGCTCTGGACAGTTCAGTTATTAAGAACTGTGTCCTCTTGGATAGACTTTGTCCCCGAGGCAGAATGACATCAGTCTGTTAATAAAAGTAGCGCTGAGAGGTTTTGAAGGTGCAGATGGCACTGTTCTCGAGTAAAGCAGACCAGAGAGCCGCAGTACAGGTGCTTCCTGTGTCACAGAAGGAAGCCCAGCCCATGTGGACTCAGTGTACAGGCCTCTCTCGTAGTCAGTGGTGTGTGTTCCAGGCACTCACCTGAGGGCCTGATACAGGTTTCTTGTAGCCCTTGCCAACCCACCCTCTTTCCCGAACAGCCCAGCTGGTGGGGTAATGACCTTCCCCAGTTCTGCAGGCTGTGTGTTGGGGGCACCCCCTGCTGGTCCTGAGTGGACATGACATCATGACTCTCAGACACATTCTCTAAGTGTCTTCATTGCTCTGTGCCTTGGCCCGCTGGGGTGGACACTGCAGCACTAGTCTGGGTAACCACTCCGGTGGCTCATGGTGACCCACACTGAGACATGTGGTCTTGACTTATCCTCAAATGTCCTCTCCTCCCTGCAGAGCTGCCAGCAGCCTCGCCTCAGTCTTACCTCGCGTCCTTCCCACTTTAATGACTTTGTGCTCATTTCATCTGTTCCTCGCCAGGTAGGGAGCTGGCTCAGGGGCCAAGCAAGACCTGTGACGAGCGCTTGTTCCTGTTTTCTTCCTTTCAGCTGGAAAGAGGCGATTTCCTCTCGGAGGAGTGGAGAGAGCGGATCGCCAACACGAGGTATGGCAGTTTTGGGAGTTGCCACTCACGGCACCTTGAGGACAGCACTGGGTCCCTGGCTGGGCAGGGCACCCCTTGCAAAAGAGGGTC